>ML339845.1:1336-26954 GCA_005239505.1 Nicotiana paniculata | reverse complement strand
GGAAATGGAAACGGGGCTAAACGGATGCAAATACGTCGAAGAATACGCGAGAAGGGACACCCGAACGATAGCCGGGCACCAAGCCAAACAGCCTGGGGTAGCCTGGCGTTACCCAGGCGTTACCAGCTATCATTTTTGCGTAGGTATGTATCGTAATGTTATTGTCTCTTATATCTATATACTCTCTGAAAAGTAAATCAATTTCAGTATAACATAGTGAATAATCTACAATTCTCTTTAGGTATCGGAAAATTCTCATCATTTATTTTTAATGATCTTTTCCAGAATTGGATTAATACCTTCTAACCAGATCTACGGCATAACAAATGTCTGGGGGAGTACACATCATAGCGTACATCAGGCTCCCGACAACACTTGAATATGGAACTCGAGACATGTCTTCCTTTTCATTTTCAGTCTTGGGACACATTTTCAAGGCTTAAAGTTTCAACTCTCGCTATAGGAGTATCCATGAATTTGCAACTATTCATGCGAAAATGCTCCAAAATTTTCTTTTTATAAGTTTCTTGAGATAGACTCAATAACTTTTTGGAATGGTCTCTTTGGATATTAGCTCCAAGGATACAGTCTTCCTCACCCATATCTTTCATGTCAAATGAATTTGAAAGACATGACTTGATAGTTTTTAAACACTCCAAATTATTTCCGGCCAATAAAATATCATCCACGTAAAGAGAAAGAATTACAAACATCCCATTGGACTTCTTCACATAAATTCAATGGTCTTTATGAATCATGGTGAAATTATGTAGACTGCCTCACCTCCTTGTGAATTCTCAAATACCATTGCCTTGAATATTGCTTCAGTCCATAAATAGATCTTTTCAATTTACAGACCTTCTTTTCTTGGCCTTTAACGATTAAGCCTACAGGTTGTTCCATGTAGATTTCCTTGTTTAGTTCTCTATTGAGAAAATCTGTCTCCACGTCCATTTGGTGTAATTCCCAATCCAAACATGCAAAAATATCCAAAAGTAAGCGATTGAGATAAACTTCACAACTGGTGAAAATGTTTCTTCATAATCTATTCCAGCTTCTTGATTGAAGCCTTTTGCCACTAACCGTGCCTTGTATATTTTATTGACCTATCTGCTTTGAATTTAACTTTGAGAACCCATTTGTTCCCAATGGCTCTACGCCCAGGCGGAAGGTTAACTAGATCCCAGACTTTGTTGGTTTTCATGGACTCTAATTGTTCTTTCATTGCTTTCATCCACTTATCTTTTCCAGGGCTCGATAAAGCCTCAATCACAGAGTTTGGATCATCCATTTATATGGGAGACACCAAGAAAACATAATCTTCAATATCATAAGTATGTTTGGGTATATTTTTCCTAGTACTCTTTCGTAGTTGAATTCAGATTCGTCAGAAGAATTTTGGGATTGAGAAATCACACTTGGATCAAGAACAAGATCCTAATCAATTTTATTATCAACTGTGTCAGAAGACACTTGCTGACTATCTGAGTTCAACCTTTCATAAAGAGGCTCTCCATTCCTTACCTCGCCCTTCTTTGAAAAATCATTTTCCAAAAATGTGACATCTCGTGATTCAATCTCACTAACACTTCCATCGTCTAATTTACCAATGAACACATACCCTTTGGAGTGTTCTGAATATCTTATGAAGATCCATTTCTTGCCTTTTTGACCTAATTTTTCAAACTTGCTAAAAGAATCTTTTACATGCAGCACAACCCCAAGGTCGTAAATTATTTAAGTTTGATTTATGACCAGCTCATAGTTCATAAGGGGTGGAAGAAACTGATTTAGAAGGCACTTTGTTCAATATGTAGGATGCAGTCAATAACACATCTCCCCAAAAGGAGATAGGTAAATTTGCATGCGCCATCATGGACCTTATCATGTCCAACAATGTTCTATTCCTCCTTTCTGCTACACAATTTGTTGAGTATGTAAGGAATAGTTAATTGTCTAGTGATGCCCTTTTCATTACACAATTCTTCAAACTGATTTGATAGATATTCACGCCCTCTATCAGTTCTTAAGGTCTTAATCCTTTTATCTAATTGATTCTTAACTTCATTCAACTATTTCTTAAAGCATTCTAGTGCTTTAGATTTATGAGAAATCAAATAGACATAACCAAAGCGCATGAAATCGTCAATAAACGTAATGAAATATAAAGAACCAGACCTAGCCCTCACATTCATTGGACCACAGATATCAGAATGGATTAATTACAATGGAAAATCAGCTCTCTTAGCCTTTCCAAATGGTTTACGTATAATCTTTTCTGCAAGACAATATTCACAGGTTGGCATTTTAATTTTAGAGAAAGAACCTTAATGTCCTTCTTTAGCCAATCTATTCATTCGATCATGCCCTATGTGACCTAATCTTGTATGCCATGTAATAAAGTCAACATCATTGTTACTATAATAGCATGACATAACACAAAGATCAACATAGTAGTTATAAATGAAATAATTACTATTTAACACAACGAAACTATCATATCTGCTGAAACGAAACCTATACAACACGAACAAACATCAATAATTATAGTACTTCATCTCACTTTTATCTTTCTTCTTGTTATGTCGTTTTTCCTCTTAGATTTTGGCAGGTTACTTTTCTTGGAGGATTCATCTTCAGTCTCCTTGCCTTTTCCACTTTTTTTAAAATTATTTATATGCTTGAAGATTGAAATCTTTTTACCACATGATTCTGTTACATAGGCACTAGGTATAGCTTCAACAGCATCAATCCGCTCATCTTCAAGCTCCACAAAGACGGACAATATCAGCAAAGGTTTGATGTTATTATTAGAGGTAATATTAACCTTTAAAAGTTCCCAACTATTGGGAAAAAGACCGGATCACTCCCTGAAATTCCTGCTCATAAGAGAGAATATGAACAACATTTTTAAAGCTGAGCAATCATTTCTGGATCTGTCCTATGTTGGACAGTATTACCCTCCTTAGGGTAACTCATAACATGGTTTATACCTTCCAGAGTATCTTGCTCTTCTAGTACAACCACATCTTACGGCTCCATATATTATAAGTTGCCATTCAGTTTATCACCCTAATTCATATCAACAATTATATATTTTGAAGTCATAGTCTGTTATACTTATAAGAGACAATCATGCAAGTATCACTCATCAATTATGCATGTGATATACACATTCAAGCAAATCAATTTCCATAATGATTTCACATCTAGTGTAGAACGAAAGGTCACGTAGTTTCCAATCATCATCAACATTAACAAACGTTTAATCAAAAGTGAAAATTACTTCTTAGTGTGTATCAAATCATATTTGTGACTAAGATCACATAGATTCTTTAAGTCTCATCCTCTTACAACAGTGCGTTATACATACCAATGAGCAAAAAATATAATAGAATAGACAAAACATTTGTTCATAAAAGAATTTATAAATATTTGTCTGCATTTACATGTCATTGTCTTTTTTACGCCGGTGATGAGGATTTACAACACTATTAGCCAAAGTCTTAGCCAGTTTGTCTATAGGAGAAGGTTGATAAAATCGAGGCTTAGGACATGTCTTTAGAAGCCATGATCTCTTACTTTTAGCTTTAACATCCTTTTTCTCCCACTCAGCTTCAAGCGCCTGAGTGTACACCCAAAGGTTCTCATTTGGACCAAAGTTATGATAAATACTTGCCAATACACCACCCCAATGACTTGAAAGAGAATCCATCAATATAGCCAACGTTCTCCATGTATTGACTAATATATGATAAGAGAACAATTCTGCTAGTTTCAACCCAAAAAGGTGAAGATGAATTGGTATAGTAGCAGATGGGTCCATCTTGAACTTTTTAAATTCCTCATATTTTCTTCTTCCTTCCCTACGCCGAGCTCTATCATCCCTAAAGATGATTTGTATTGAACTCGGAACGTCATTCCTGATGACTTCAGATTCTGAATCTGAATCGTTACTGAAATAGGTCCTTCGGCGATGCACTCTTCTACGTTGTCTCCTTGCTGGACTTTCAGTACCACTCCCATTTAGTGTACTTCGAGCTTGTTCCCATTCAACCATTTCTGAAATGGGAACAAGGAAACAATTCGAATGATTTTTCATAATCATTCTATGTGATAACATATGTCATAATCACTTGTAGAAGAGAAATCAAGTTTAACGGTCATTTATTTATTTAGAAATAAACATTCGACCCTCAATGACCAGTAATATATCAGTAAAGAAATGACTGAGACTTAGTTGAATCCTTTCACTTAAGGAACAATGAATACACTATAGACCATATCTTTAAATGTTTAAATGCTCAGCCTAAACACTTAGAAATTATATGTGTCACGACCCAAAATCTATTAAAGGTCGTGATGACGCTAGACACCACTGTTAGGCAAGCCAACACTAAATAGTTATTTAAATCCTCAATTTAATATTTTTTTGAAATCATAAATTTTCCTTCAATTGAACTAGTAAAAGATGAACTTTAAAGAATAATAATAATAACGGTTTCCAATTTCAATACTAAATATCCCCTAATTATCCCAGAACCCGGTGTCACAAGTGCATGAGCATTTACTAGGAAATAATATAAAAACATAATAACTGTCCGGAATACAAATTTGGACAGAAAAGAAAGTACAAGTACTCTGAAGGAGACTCTGCTGGCTGCGGTTCGTCTCATAAGATGCAGCTCACCTAATGTCACGATCCAAAACTCAACCCATCGTGATGGCACCTATCGTGGTACTAGGAAAGCCGACACATTACCAAAACAATTCGACATTTTCATTTCAAAGATAATTTCAAAGCTATTTGGTATAAAACCTCCATAAGGGAGTTCACATTAAATCAAAAGTGCGAAAAAGAAAAGCCCGACATCGGGGTGTCACTAGGTCATGAGCAAATACTATGACTGTTCTGAAATATAACATGACTAACATAGTCTGAGAGCAGCCAAAGTACACTAAAAGGAAGATAAAGAAGGAGAAAGGCAGGACTGCGATCGCCAGACAGCTACCTCACTATCTTCGATGAAAGTCTGCAACTGGAATAGTCAACAGCCGCTATCGTGGCCTGGGATACTTAGATTTGCGCACAAGGTGCAGGGGGTAACGTGAGTACACCAACTCAGTAAGTAAAAAATCCAAACTATAGACTGATAGGTAGTGACGAACGTAGCCTCAGTGCAGGAAAATTAGGCATGCTATCAATTCAAGAATACAGCTCGAGCAGTAAAATAAGTACAGATCTGAACAATGTATGATATAAGGCTCAGCTAACTTACATGCCAATGCACAGAATGTATGAAATGTACCATGTTCTCCCACTCTCAAGTGCTCAACCATTCGGTACTGCATATGGCCATCCGGCCCAGGGTAATCCATCTCGGAACATATACACCACTGACTGCAAGTCAACTAGTACCGAGGAACAAGGGTAATTCCACCCTGAGGAGAAATCCATCTCCAGGTGTATACACACACACACACACACACACTCAACCACTCGGTACCACATATGGTCATCCGGCCCAGGGAAATCCATCCCGGAACATACTCAACAATGACTATACGTCACTCAGTACCGAAGAAAAAAAAAGGGAAATCCATCCCTGTGGAGAAATCCATCTCCATATATCAATACTTCGGACAAATCCATGTCCAGGGAAATTAATCCCTCAATAATATCATCCGCGCCCACTGGGGGTATGTTACAGACTCCGGAGGGGCTCCTATAGCCCAAGAGATAATCACAATCATCAACATAACCACTGCGGCGTGCAGGCCGATCCCATAACTGCCAATCAAAATCAGGCTCTCCGCCTCACTCAGTCATCACTCTCCAGTATCACACACACGGGCTCACAATGCCATGAAACTAGCCTGGAACAATGATATGATGTGAAAAATAATAACAACTGAGACAGAGACATGATATGATATGCATGAATAAGACTGAGTACAGAATATCAATGAATCTAATGACATGACAGCAAGAAACGACCACTCGGGTCTCAACAATATCGGCGTAAAGCCCCAACAAGATAGCTAACATGATTTACAACACATTTACTTAATCACATGATAGGAAACAAGGATATCAGCAAGAAAAAGTCACTAAGCGTTGCCATGGAATGAACCAGGCCCCAGTTCTCACGGTGCACACCCACACGCCCGTCACTTGGTATTTGTGTCACCTCAATATTTATCAAATAGAACATAGTTCGGGGTTTCGAACCCTCAGAGCCAAGTTTTGAAAGCATTACTTACCTCAACCAAGTCAAAATCCTACTCCGTGATGCCTTTGCACCTCAAATCAACCTCTGGATGCTCCGAATTTAGCCATAAATAATTTGATACAATCAACACGAGCTAAATGAATCAATCCCATAAGAAAGTACTAAGCTTTAGGCCAAAAGTCAAGAAGTCAACTCAAAAGTCGGGCCCCGGGCCCACGTATCAAAATTCGACCAAAGTCATAAAATCTAACAACCTGTTCGATTACGAGACTAACAATACTAGTTTCACTCAATTCCGACTTCGAATCGGCTTCCAAATCCCAAAAGTTCATTTTATGAAGTTCCACAAATTTTCTCTAAATTCCATCCCAAATTACTATTCAAAA
This sequence comes from Nicotiana paniculata, assembly GCA_005239505.1. Classification (NCBI taxonomy): domain Eukaryota; kingdom Viridiplantae; phylum Streptophyta; class Magnoliopsida; order Solanales; family Solanaceae; genus Nicotiana; species Nicotiana paniculata. The sequence continues at coordinate 20,335 of ML339845.1, read as the reverse complement.
GATGAAATCAATGATATATTCATGATTATTAGCCAAAACCGTGTTAAAATCACTTACCCCAATGATTTCCTTGAAAAACTCCCGAAGATTCGCCTCAAGCCGAGCTCCCAAGGTCAAAATGTGAAATAAAACCCTGAACCTCATATTTTATAGTTCACCCCTCGGATTCTCATTTTGCTGACCGCCAAATTCCACCGCGGCCGCGGCCGCAAAAGTCTCCAACTCCTGCGGTCGCGACCAATTTCTCTGCTGTCCGCGCCAGCCTCCACCACTGACCGCGGAATCCTTCCGCCTCCGCGAAATCCTTCCGCATAAATTATGCGCGGTCAGCACTCCCCAACTTCAGAACCCAACACCAACAATATCAGCAGCTCTTTCAACAGCTAAACTCACCCGCTAACCATCCGAAACACACCCGAGGCCCTCGGGACCTGACCAAACCTACCAACACATCTCATAACCTCATTCAAACTTAATCGAGCCTTCGAATCACTCAAAACAACATCAAAACACCAATCACACTTGGATTCAAGCCTAAGGACTTCTAAGTCTCCAAATTCCACAAACGATGCCGAAACTTATCAAACCACGTCCGAATGACCTCCAATTTTGCACACAAGACACAAATGACACAACGAACCCAGTCCAACTTCCGGAATTCCATTCCGAGGTCGTTTACACATAAGTCAACATCCGGTTGACTTTTCCAACCTAAGCTTCTAAATAGGAGGCTAAGTGCCTCATTCCTTTCCAAAACCACTCCGGACCCGAATCAACCAACATGATACGATAAAACACAGCTGAAGAACACAGAGGAAAGCAGAAAGGGGGAAACAAAGTTATATCTCATGAAACGACCAGCTGGGTCGTTACATCCTCCCCCTCTTAAATAAGTGCTCGCCCTCGAACGAGTGTAGAAACATACCTAAAGCCTCAAATAGGTGTGGATACCCGCTCCGCATCTCCCGCTGGGTCTCCCAAGTAGCCTTCTCTACGGGCCGACCTCTCCACTGCACTTTCACTAAAGATATATCCTTTGATCTCAACTTTCGGGCATGTCACTCCAAAATAGCCACTGGCTCCACATCATAAGTCAAATCACCATCAAACTGAACCGTGCTGAAATCCAAGACATGAGACGGATCATCGATATACCTCCAGAGCATAGAAACATGAAATATTGGATGCACCCCCGACAAGCTAGGTGGAAACGCAAGCTCATAAGCCACCTCCCCAAAACCACTCCGGACCCGAATCAACCAACACGATACGATAAAACACAGCTGAAGAACAAAGAGGAAAGCAGAAACGGGGAAACAAAGCTATAACTCATGAAACGACCAGTCGATCTAAGTCCCTGTATCAACCACGCCGCTGCGCCCACAAGGACACTATACATACAGGTGCCTGTACAACAAAATGTACAGCAAGTGTAGTATGAGTACGAAAACAACGCGTACCCAGTAAGTATCCAGTCTAATCTTGAAGAAGTAGTGACGAGAGGTCGACTTCGACACTTACTATGGCCAACTATAATGTACCGATAATATGATAAATTATGGATTTTATAAGGCGACTTTAGACTCAATAACATGAAGCAGGTAAATAATTCTTTTGTTAATAGGAGATTTCCAAATAAATTTTCATCTTTTAACAATTTATATCTCCGTCCAATGAGGCCACATCAATTATCAATAATTCCAAAACAATCAATTAAGCCATGCGCAAATCATGTCGAGGTCGTACGGACCGATCCAACATAATATTTAATTATGCACTGCCAGAGGGTCGAACGACGTGAACTATAGATGCATATATTTAATCTGCCGAGGCGTTCGGTCCGTTCCACAAAAAGGAAAACACAATCAAACAGTCAATCACGAATTTATCAAAGAGCATTTATCCAAGGAAATGTCAATCCTCTTTTAACGATCAAGAAAATGAAGTTTAACCTTTTAGAAATTCATTTACCAATTCGATATGATTTAAGCAATTTAAATTGACAATAAGGTTACAAATATTGCAAGTATAGCATGCTTTTGGGTCCTACACTACCCGGACTTAAGCATAATAGTAGCTATGCACAAACTTTCGTCACCTCGTGCGTACGTATCCCCCAAACATAGAAGCACATATTGAATTATTTCATTTATGGGGTTAATTCCCTCTTACAAGGTTAGAAAGGAGACTTACTTCGCTCCTAGCCACTTTCCGGTCCAAGACTATGCTAAACCCTCAATTCGGTGCCGAACAATCCAAAACTAATCAAATAGTGTATAAACTAATAAATACATGTTCAAAAATTCATATTCCAACTATTAAGTGATTAACCAACCCTAAATGTAAGATTCCTAAAATTCACCCACGAGGAGCACGTGCCCGGATTCCGAAAATTTTCGAAGAAAGTAGTTACCCATAACCTCATGAAGTCAAATATATGATTTTTACCAAATTTCATAACCATTTTTGTGGTCAAATCTCATTTTATATCCAAAACCTAGGTTTTCATCTAAACCCTTGTTTTCACCAATTTTTACATGTTAATTTATCCATAATCTATGTATTAAACTCATGTTGTGTAGAAATTACTTACCTCAAAGTTCTAGGTGAAAACTCTCTTCCAAAAGCTCCAAAAATAGCCCAATAGATGAAAGGAAATGAGCTAAATGGTCTATGTCTCGCAATTAATAAGCTGTGCACAGGCCTCAGATGTCGCATTTGCGACACCTGGTTCGCAAATGCGACAAAACCATCGCAAATGCAAACATGGGCCTCCATTGCCAAGGTCGCAAATGCGACCAATGAGTCACAAATGCGGACTCTGCTAAGGTCAGAAATGCTACCAAAATATCACAAATGAACTCTGCCCCAGGTTAGGATCAATTGCTATTGCGAAGCCCTTCTTGAAAATGTGAGGTTCGCAATTGCGAACAAATTCTCGCATTTGCGAGACCTGCAACTGCTGCCAAGAAACACCAGAAAAACTGGAGTTTTTCTCATCCTCCCGTACGAGCGAAACTCACCCGGGCTCTCAGGACTCCAAACCAAACACCCCCATAAGTCTAAAATCATGACACGAACTTGCTCGAGGCCTCAAATCACATCAAAAAATGTCGAATTCATGAATCACACCCCAATTCAAGCTTAATGAACTTTAGAACTTCAGCTTCCACATTCGATACCGAAACCCATCAAATCACGTCCGATTGACCTTGAAATTGGAATCCAACCCCAATATTAAAAAGTCCACTCCCGGTCAAACTTTCCAAAAAAAAAAACGTTCAAATTTCCAACTTTTGCCAAATGACCTTGAAATGACCTATGGACATCCAAATCCACTATAGATGCGCTCCCAATACCAGAATCACCATACGGAGCTATTTCCAGACTTGAAATCCCAAGCGGACATCGATAACATTGAAGTGTACTTCAACCCAAATTTATGAAATTCTTCCAAAATACTAACTTCCATAATAGGCGCCGAAATGCTCCCGGGTTATCCAAAATCCGATCCCGGTAAACGTGCAAGTCCAAAATCATCATACGAACCTGCTGGAACTTTTAAATCCCGATTCCGAGGCCTTTTACTCAAAAATCCAACCTTAGTCAATTCTTCCATTTTAAAGCTTCCGAAATGAGAATTCTCTCTCCAAATCAACTCCGAACTTCCCGAAATTTAATTCCCACCACGCGTACAAGTCATAATACCTGAAGTGAAGCTGCTCATGGCCTCAAACCGCTGAACGACGCGCGAGAGCTCAAAACGACTGGTCGGGTCGTTACATTCTCTCCCACTTAAATATACATTCGTCCTCGAACGTGCTAAGAATTGCTCTGGCGTTGTCTGAAATCAATGCTTAACACCTTGTGCACCTACCTGTGCCACCACAATTCAGTTGAGCACACTAGCTCGAGCCAGACTAAAGATTCTCCCTTTTTTTTTAGTCAAATAAGCCTTAGAACCCAATTCCAGCATACGGAATTCTCTACCAGGCATGTTTCCATCATACGAACACCGTATCAATCTCTATGTGATGCACTAGTACGTGATTGCATACCTTTGCTAAATCCACACTATGCACTACATAACTCACATAACCATAATAACATCCTATGATTACATTAGCCGAAATTTCACGAATCCGATGCTCACAATGCTCCTCATGACATATATAAGTCTTGTCCCAACTCTTGCAATACCGCCACTACGGAAGAGAAGTGTAAAAATTCATAATCAAATGCCGAGTCAACAAATCGCTGCGTCTCTCCTCCTGACATGAACCATTACCTCATTATGAACCAAATAACGATATTTGCTCTTTAATATGCTTCATATAATCCGATCGCACTGATCCCAGATCCAATAATTCTCGTCTCACCCAGTACAAGCTGCTAAGGCAATAAGCCACCTCAGACACAACCAAAAGCCTCATATGATGCCACAATGTGCCAACAAGATACCAACTCGAATGTGATACATAATGAAAAAGAACTCTGGAAAGGACTACTCAACCCACGCAACTACTTAGATAACCGAAAAGGTGTTATGAACCTTCCTCAGAAAATGGGAAACAAAACACACAAGAATAGATATAGAGGACTATACTCAACATCACACTATTGCGGCGTGCAACTCGATCCAAACAACATACCCGAATATCGGCCACAAGCACGCTAAGTTCATAATACCATCCCTGGGGAGATAGATAGCGCCATACGCTACAAAACTCAAGCACAACTAAGGTGCAACATATGATCTGAATTTCGAGATCCATCTTGCTCACATAACACCATCACTACGCGGAACCTCAACACATATGAAATTTATCGGGCTGTTTCAAAACTCACATGGCACAATATAGTATTACGTGAAATAGCCGAAGACAAAACAACATCCAACGTCCAAATACTCCTCCACAAGGAGCGCTATGCTGAAATGAACACCTTCAGCCCGATATAGAGCCCACATTCATGTCTAAATCCATCCACGGACCTCAAGTCGATTCGGATCGCACCGTACTAGGCTAGTAACCTTTCAAGGATATATAATGAACCTCTTTATCATGACACAAAAGAACAACCGTCAAATCCGGAACAAACTTTCATACTCCAACACCAAATGAACCGAGCACCCTTTAGGCATGAATTCTCACATTCACGATAGTACCGCAATTTCCATACTTGGTTTTCAATCTTTAATCGATTAAGTGACTACCTATCACACTTATACCATCTTCCTATGGGATACGCCCCCACGACCTTCCGCACTAGGTAATAATCTGCACACCCTTACCACCGGCCATACTAATGCTGTAAAGAGAATCAAGGATCTGTAAATCAATACTCAAAGCATGTTACACAGGACACCGATCTCAGGTGACGCTAAAAACAATACTAGATTACTCTAACCATCTGAATCCCTTTTCCATGCTCATCCGAGCTGGTGACATTCTTGTCGACACCCAAACCGCAACCTTGATCCTCAAATTCCAACTCCCCTACTGCTCGATGCACTTAATCATGCCAATGCTCAAGATTACAAGAATTTCATCATAACTCCTGAACCACTAATAAGGTACACACTTCATCATATATAAACCTTTTACTTAACTCATTTCAAGAGAACCATTGCAACACGTGACTGAATTCTCATATCCGCAGAAAATACCAACCTCAAGTAGTGGTCTAAACCACCATAACTCTTCCGGGATCCATCTATACATAACCGGCCATAATATCGAAATCCTCCAAATAAAATCAATTACAGCGACCGTCAAACCTCGCACGTACCGTCACAAATCACATGAGTAACTCAACACGCTGAAGGAGCTGATCATTGCCACCCTCATGCTGATTCAACCATTGCTAACCGATTCGACTTCTTCTAATTTACCTTGGACTTGCCTTGGGAATAATAATAGCTTTGTTTATTACATCACGAACCTATCTCCGCACTCATCCCGAGTGACCTTATTTCACGAGACCACGTTGTATCAAAACCTACGAACCATCTCATACCCTTCTTGTGTGCATATTCGCGTCTTCAACTAGTACACCCATCATAATAATTTCTCTATGAACCCGAAGTCATTTTCTCCCATTCATCTCATGTTACACCGCAGAACAAAGATAACAAATAACACCCCAAGCCCCCTTTCATAACCCACTGCAAAATCTCAATACTCAATCATACTACGGACTCGAAATCCTTAGGCACCACATGTTAACTTTTGAATCCACTAGGACCATTGTTGAGAGTCACCCACTCTGACTTGGTCCTGAATATAATCAAACTCCAAGGCTCCGCTAGCAAATGAACACTCTCTCAAAGAAGCACCCAGCTGAATCACCTTTCTTTTAAATCACCTCTACACGAAGCATAAATCCTGAGTTTTCCCAAAGCCTGAACACAATTGATAAGGCCAATTATATCACACATTCCTCAAATCCTTTGATCAAATCACCACTGATGTTCTCTTCTCTTAGTCGTAATAACCCACCAATATGCAAATAACTAGAAACCTCACAAGTAGATAACCATACAATCCAATCGTAGGTGGTGAGGCTCTTCCACTTAGCTTGAAGCTACCATTGCATAAACCTGGAACCCACCAAGGCTCTTTCTTAATCGTTGGCATAATCTTTCACAATCAACCCACCAAATTTCTCGAAATCTTTCTGTTAAACCCTTCATGAACTCTCTGAATTACTAGCCACATTTACATATCCGACCTCTTACTCGATAGCCAGTAGAATTATTCATAAAAGCTTCGTCAACACCACGCGACCGCTAACTTGCTCGCAAGAGATAACCCACCTGTGGAAATTCCATGCCGACATCACCCAACGATGTTGCACTGAGTATAATCATTACGAAATCAGTAGACCATCCTGAGCCCGAGCTCATTCACCAGCCGCACAAGTCCGTTCACTCCTCATGGACATCAACTAAAGGTGCGACAATACATCCTAACCTGAAGTCACATTGTATCCTTCTTCATATCAAGCAACTCCTTTCTGTCGTATCCAATCTCCCTCCGTATAATGGCCAATATTTTGAATTAAGTCCATAGACCCAGTCAGCATTCACCATGAATCGCAAATCACTCTAAACTTTCCTCAAGGCGTGTAGTTATCTTACCCCTGAACCCATATGCTACTCTACCACTCTCCCACTTTGGTCAAACCCTCTCCTTTAAGAAACTACTCGACTTCTGCTTCTTACACCTGGCCTTCTATAAATTTAACCACCGCATGACACTCCCCATATGTCCTTCCTCATCCTTTGCTGCCCAGTTGTTGCCTTAAATAAAAAATCCATCTCTGTAGCATTTGAACCAATAAATCGCTACAAATTTTAAACCCCTCCGAGGGTCGTCTTCCTCGAGTCGTCAATATTAGAAATACCCATTCGATTCCGAAATTGATGTACTCCGCTATCTCTGACAGCCGCTTCCCCGACACCATTCACAATATTCTACCCAAAGGCGAAATAAAGAGGACCATAATGCCGGCGAACTTAACACATTCAATCAAGGACAATGAAACCACATCACAGATGAAAATTCTACCACGCTCGAAAATACCAAGTCTCGTTCTCCATCAACCCAAACCTGAAAACTTATAGTCCGATTGCCTTTTCCTCCGCTGAAAATAAAATACTGAATCTCTGAATCATGCACTGAGTAGACCTCCTCTCAAGTCATTCACTGCCCTGACACATAGGCAAGCATCTTACCATCACCTCAATACTTTGCGATAACAACTCATGAGCATCATAGCAACCTGTGCATAGCCTCGAAGCTCTCAGAAGTACAGCTACTGAGCTGAAATGACGGAATATCCTTCTGTAAGGAGACGACAATAGCCCAATCAACTACGCAGGGAGGAACATCCTGCATCGCATCTGTCGCACCATTACAATTTCCTCAATTCTCAATCGATAGCAAGCGATTCACTTCGTATAAGATGGAATAGGAAGAAATATATGCATAAGCATCAAAGGAATCAAATCGCACGATGAAGAATCAAGAAAGGAAGTGCTCTTAACAGTCCTGTAGCCTCTCGAAGATAAGTACAGACGTCTCCGTACCGATCCGCAAGACTCCACTAAACTCGCTCATGACTTGTGAGACCTAAGTGAACCTAGTGCTCTGATACCATGTTGTCACGACCCAAAATCTATTAAAGATCGTGATGGCTCTGGACACCACTGGCAGGCAAGCCAACACTAAATAGTTATTTAAATCCTCAATTTAATATTTTTTTTGAAATCATAAATTTTCGTTCAATTTAACTAGTAAAAGATGAACTTTAAAGAATAATAATAATAACATTTTCCAATTTTATACTAAATATCCCCTAATCATCCCAAAATCCGGTGTCACAAGTGCATGAGCATTTACTAGGAAATAATATAAAAATACAATAATTGTCAAGAATACAATTTTGGACAGAAACGAAAGTACAAGTACTCTGAAGGAGACTCTGCTGACTGCGGTTCGTCTCATAAGATGCAGCTCACCTAAGTCCCCATATCAACCACGCCGCTGCACCCACAAGACCACTAGACATACAGGTGCATGTACAACAAAATGTACAACAAGTGTAGTATGAGCATGAAAACAACGCATACTCAGTAAGTATCCAGTTTAATCCCGAAGAAGTTGACGAGAGGTCGACTCTGACACTTACTATGGCCAACAATAATGTACCGATAATATGATAAATTATGGATTTTATAAGGCGACTGTAAACTCAGTAGCATGAAGCAGGTAAATAATTCTTTTGTTAATAGGAGATTTCCAAATAAATTTTCATCTTTTAACAATTTATATCTCCAGCCAATGAGGCCACATCAATTATCAATAATTCCAAACCAATCAATTAAGCCATGCGCAAATCATGTCGAGGTCATACATCCCGATCCAATATAAAATTTAGTTGTGCACAATCGGAGGGTCGAACGACGCTAACCATAGATGCATCTATTTAATCTACCGAGGCGTTCGGCCCATTCCACAAAAAGGAAAACACAATCAAACAGTCAATCACGAATTTATCAAAGAGCATTTATCCAAGGAAATGTCAATCCTCTTTTAACGATCAAGAAAATGAAGTTTAACCTTTTAGAAATTCATTTACCAATTCAATATGATTTAAGCAATTTAAATTTACAATAAGGTTACAAATGTTGCAAGTATAACACGCTTTTGGGTCCTAGACTACCCGGACTTGAGCATAATAGAAGCTAAGCACGGACTCTCGTCACCTCGTGCGTACGTAGCCCCCACAAATAGAAGCACATATTGAATTATTTCACCTGTGGGTTTAATTCCCTCTCAAAAGGTTAGAAAGGAGACTTACCTCGCTCCGAAGCCCACTTTTCGGTCCAAGATTATGCTTAAACCCTCAATTCGGTGCCGAACAATCCAAAACTAATCAAATAGTGTATAAACTAATCAATACATGTTCAAAAATTCATATTCCAACTATTAAGGTGATTACCCAACCCTAAATGTAAGATTCCTAAAATTTACCTCCGGGCCCACGTGCCCGGATTCCGAAAATTTTCGAAGAAAGTAGTTACCCATAACCTCATGAAGTCAAATATATGATTTTTACCAAATTCCATAATCATTTTCGTGGTCAAAATCTAATTTTTTTTATCAAAAACCTAGGTTTTCATCTAAACCCTTATTTTCACAACCTAGGTTTTCATCTAAACCCTTATTTTCACCAATTTTTACATGTTAATCTATCCATAATCTATGTATTAAACTCATGTTGTGTAGAAATTACTTACCTCAAAGTGCTAGGTGAAAACTCTCTTCCAAAAGCTTCAAAAATCGCCCAAGAGATGAAAGGAAATGAGCTAAATGGTCTAAGTCTCGCAATTGCGAAGCCCTTCTCGCAAATGCGAATAAATTCTCGCATTTGTGAGACCTGCAACTGCTGCCAAGAAACACCCGAGCCCTCGGGGCTCCAAACCAAACACTCCCATAAGTCTAAAAACATAACACGAACTTGCTCGAGGCCTCAAATCACATCAAACAACGTCGAATTCATGAAACGCACCCCAATTCAAGCTTAATGAACTTTAGAACTTCAACTTCCACATTCGATGCCGAAACCGATCAAATCACGTCTGATTGACCTCAAATTTTTCACACAAGTCACATTCGACATTACAGACCTACCCAACTTCCGGAGTCGGAAGCCGACCCCAATATCAAAAAGTCCACTCCCGGTCAAACTTTCCAAAAAAGAACCTTCAAATTTCCAACTTTCGCCAAATGACCCCGAAATGACCTACGGACCTCCAAATCCACTTACGAACGCGTTCCCAATAACCGAATCACCATACAAAGTTATTCCCAGACATAAAATCCCAAACGGACATCGACAATATTGAAATGCACATCAACCCAAATCTATGAAATTCTTCCAAAATTCTAACTTCCACAATAGGTGTCGAAATGCTCCCGAGTCATCCAAAACCCGATCCGGGCATACGCCCAAGTCCAAAATCATCATACGAACCTGTTGGAACCTTCAAATCCCGATTCCGAGGCTTTTTACTCAAAAATCCAACCTTAGTCAATTCTTCCATTTTAAAGCTTCCAAAATGAGATTCTCTCTCCAAATCAACTCCGAACTTCCGGAAATTCAATTCCGACCACGCGTGCAAGTCATAATACTTGAAGTGAAGCTGCTCATGGCCTCGTACTGTCGAACGACGCGATAGAGCTCAAAATGACCGGTCGGATCGTTATAATATGACCACATATCTAAGTTGAAATGTCTGCTGTGGTAATAGTATAATTGTATTCATTATCTAACCATATTAAATATGGTCAAAGAGATGACACCAACCAATCAAACTTAACTTTGCAATTGCAGATAACCAAAAAAATATCATACAGAGTTAAACATTGGGTTTAACTTCTCAATGGTTATTATTAAAAGAACTGCTTTTTGCAACTTTCTTGGGTAAAATTCAGAACAACCACCCCCACTCCAAATAATGACAACCAAAAAAAAAATAAATTCTGGCACATTTTTAAATGGAGGTTAAGACCATTTTAACACTCAATAAAACTATAAGTTAAACATGTGTCTCAGTAACAAGCAAATGCCTCACATTAAAGTATTCAAAAAATTATCAAATAGAAAATTTGCAATCCTAATTAACTATACCATGTTTGAGCGACAAAAGCAACGATACATAATTAACAGTTTTATGTCGTTCTCACAACATGGCCATCTCCCCCAACCACAATTAACAAAAAAAAGATGAAAAACAGATAGTAAATGAGGGATACATCCAACACAAAGTTTTTCATGGAGGCAATTGAACGAGGATACAAATAACACTCTGATACCAATGTTAGATTAAACCGAGGGGCGAGAACAACAAGTTGTGTACCTTTTTGACGCAGCGGAGATCGTTGAACTCACCACGAAAAGAATTGCCCCAAGTCGAAATTTGAATCTCTTGGAAACAAAGTTAGAATTTTATGAACTAAGTGTCTTTTATCCTTGTGTGATTTTTGAAGAAGAAGAAGGAAATTTCTGTTTTCTCTTTCTTCTGTGAGAAGAAGGAAACTTACATGATTCATGTAAAAGAGAAGTTAACCCTCATTAAAAAATTGATCAACCCCATCACTATTTAACTGTGTATGGTGGTTTATTTTGAGTAACTTTTTAGTACCTTATCTCTTTTAGATTGATGGGGTCAGCCCACATGGAGCGACCCAAGATCCAAACTCAATATCCAACATGAATATGAATACTTTTGGAACTTATTCTACAGTTTTTATTGAAACCACTAATATATAGACTTGTTATACATTGTTCCAATTACTAAAAATAGAAATTAAACTAGAAACCAGTTGTAGTGTCTAGCACAACTGCAATTGGACTTCTTACAGAATGCTTATTACAAGTCCATTTCAAGAATCCTTGAACAACACCACTGTTTGAGCTATTAGCTCTTATTGAAAAGGTTACTTGATATTTCAACTTCTGGTTCAACTTCGTGAATTTTAGAGTAGAGGGCTTAACAATCACAGAAACGCCCGGCGGTGAACCTATTTCCACACTGTAAGATGATTTAGCGTCCCCAACGTTAGTCACTGTTCTCGTATATGTCTGAGAACTTGCCCCGAGTGTGATGGAGAATGAAGGATAATTTAGTTGTGCTTGAGGAATACTTTTCACTTGTTTACAATCCACCTTGCGTTGTAGAAGATTTCCCACCTGTCGATTTGTGTAATTCAAACCACACAAATAAGGCAAGTAGTCCTTAAATTGTGTATCGTAAACTAGCCCTGGATCATTAGCTCTTGATGGATTGACATGTCCTGCACCAACGGCGAAGATGTTAGCTGGAAGTAGCCTTTCATCTAAGATGGGATCGTTGGCGAGGTTTACTGTATTAGCCGTTGTCATGATTGCTGATTTAATAACTGCAGGGGACCAAGTGGGATGCGCGCTTTTCAGCAATGCTGCAACTCCACTGAGGTGAGGACAAGACATAGATGTGCCAGATGCAAGAAAGAAGTTAGGTTTTATGTTTAGTTTGTTCTCAGGAAAGGGAGGCCAAGCCGCGAGAATGTTAACGCCTGGGCCAATAATATCAGGTTTCAAGATTCCAGGACTAGCTAAGCTTGGTCCGCGAGAAGAAAATGCAGCAACTACTGGTGCATCTTTATCTCCGATTATTGTTCCTTGAAATGCAAGTCTTGCTATAGGTTTTGATGTTGTGTTCATATAGTCAAGAATTTCTATTCCATCTTTGTAAGTAATATACAAAGCCGGAAGGACATGATCATCGGCGAATTTGGTGAAACCGTCATCAGGTGAACTAAAAATAATCATGCCAACACCTCCCGCATCTTTTACAGCTTGTCCTTTTTCAAACCTGCTATAACCACCACCCGACATGCACAAAACTATTTTGCCTTTAATATCAGGATCATTCAACGTACCTGTTCCGCAATAAGGGCTGTCGAAATCAGTTGCATTCAATGCAGGATCAAACAAAGGGAAAAATGTTGAATTGTGACCCTTTGGATGAAAAGCTGATTCGCCCTCAAATTCTTTTCTGTTTCCAAGCTTAACAGTAGCTTTAAGTTTTCTGTCAACAGTGCTCGCGCCTACTGTCATAATCCAGGGAGCTTCATTTGATAATGTGCTATCATATGGACCATTATTACTGGCTGAGCAACTTACAAGAATACCTCTTTGTGTTGCACTATACGCGCCAAGCGCGATTGGATCATTATAAAATGCTTTACTACTTCCCCCAAGGGAAAGTGACAGGATATCAACACCATCATCAATAGCCGCGTCCATTGCAGCTAGAATGTCACTATCAGAGCAACCAAAAGAATCGCAAACCTTATAAATGGCTAGGTGAGCAAATGGGGCGATCCCAACTGCAGTGCCTTTAGCATTACCATTCACATTAGCACCATCCACAAAACGTCCAGCAATAGTACTAGCCGTATGTGTACCATGTCCATTATCATCAAGCGGCGATTCACTAGCTTGTGCAAAAGTCCTCGCGCCAATGAGCTTGTTGTTGCATTTTGTAGTGAAGTTTGATTCACATTTGCCCTTCCATTTAGCGGGAGGAGGAGGCATTCCTTTGTCGCTAAACGAAGGATGATCAGGATAAATCCCGGTGTCCAAAACTCCAATGATCACACCTTTCCCATAGTTGGAATCCATCCACAACCCCATGTTTTGTTGCAATCCAAGAAAACTTGGACTATGTGTTGTGTGTAAAAACAATATCCTCTGTGGCCGTGCAGATATAAAGCCTGGTTTCTTCTCCATTTCTTTCACTTGTTCTACAGATAATCTAGCTGCAAAACCTTTCATCACATTGTGATACGAATATACCAACCGTGGTTGATCTTCATTTGAGCCAGTAGTTGCAATGGTTTTTGGCAAGAAAGAACTATACCAACTTTCCAAATTCGTTCTTGATGATTGAATGCTAATTTGGCTTTCTGGCGATTCAACTTGAACTATGTATATCTCTGAATCGCTTTGCATACTAGGCCATGAAAAATAACCTAGTATAGAAAAAATAACCAAAAGGATTTTCAAGATTTTCATGGCTGAAAATGGGCTAATGATTTAATAGTTAGGAAAGTAGAGTTTGATATTTTTTGCATTATTTGTACTACTAATATATAGAGTGTTTTGGGCCTGCAATTTAGGTTGCTTATCTGGTGCAAGACCCGGTAAACTCGCCATGTAAGTTTCTGAAATAATGATTAATTAATAGTGCCACTCTTGTTAATTAAAATATTATTGTGTGATAAAAGTACTACCAAAGAATTATAATTGAAGAAACAATTTAAAAAGGAGGAAAAGGAAGGATATTGATGTAAATTAGTCTAATTGAACGCTTTCCTAGATATGACTAGTCTTAATCACCATGTGCTAAAGCTTGATTCTCGTAATCTTCTGCTTAAGAACAAGTTTCTTTTTAGAAGAGTTAAACTTTGTTGGCAATGTCTTTTTGATGAAATATAGTGCATAGATACTCTTTTTGATGAAATACCGTACAAATAAGCTAAAGAAAATCCTTGAACGGAAACATAGTGTATAGGTACTCTTTGATGTAGCGGGGACAAGACAAAGGGGCGCTTCGCCCTTTTTTCTTTTTCTGAATTAGAAAAAAAGGGAAATAAATTGTTTCTTCACATGTCACAACAAGAAACTAGGCCTCTAGCGAGGGGATATATGGTCGCTAAAAGTCTTAATATGATCGCTATCACGATGAAAAGAATTTGGTTGTCGCGGGTCCTAAAGAACGTTAAAAGTTAAGTTGTTATAGAACCTTTAGCGACAATAAGAAATCCTATCATTATACAATCTTTTAGGGATCAAAATTTTCCTTTGTTTAATTATCATTCCGGTCGTTCAATCTTTTAATTAAGATAGCAAATCCAGTCGTTAAAAGTGCTTTAACCTTCACTACTAATTGTCCATATATCGCTTATATTATTTGTTTACCCTCATAATCGGATAATAATTGAATTTGTAAGTGGTTTTAAGAATATGTGGATTAACTTGACACAAAGTGATATATTAAGTTGCAATTAAAATAAACAATGATAAAGTAAATTCAAACTACACGAACTAGACAATTTCATCCTTGGAAGGTTAGCCACCCTCGAACTGGATACACTTCGATCGGTATCAAGATATAAAAGAATAAGATCTTAAAGAGAAAAATAATATTGTATTGCTTTGGAGTGCATGTTACGATGTACTCTATGAATTATCATACCCCCTTTATAGAGTAGACATATATTAGATACAATTCTATAAAAGGTAAAAAATCTTTTGATTTACTGGTTTGCCGGTTCCTTATTGATACGTGCCGAGATTTTCGCCGTAATATCCGACCGGTCACAGATATTTCGGTCTTCTATTGGATATTCTAACATGTTTCTTCGAGTTTGTTCGGGGCTAGGATCGATTTCGGGATCACGACCTCGATATTCTCGAAGGCAGGCGTTTTGACCCGGGGTGCTAGCTCAGTGGGGCTTGGGGTCGATCTTCAGTCCTTTATTTCCATGTTCCGAGCCTGACCTACCATGTCGTAGGCGAGCTCTATTTTGATAGTATACAAGTATTCCCCTCATTTTTTGGAGAGTAGACGACGAGAAACGACATGAGCTTCTGATTCTTACTTTGATACCTCGTGACAGAAAAGACAAAAAAATAAAATGTCACATCAGTCAAGTCTTAATGGCATTAAATTCATGTCAGCAACTGATCGGCCATTCTTGGATGTGAACCGCCACAGAAATATTATAAATACCTCTTCCTTTGTTCATTCCAGCTTTACATCCAAACCTTCTACCCTTGTACCTTCAAAATTTTAAAACTTTCTAGCAGTTATACTTTGGTTATTTGAGATCCTTTGCAGGAACTCTTGTTCATTTCCATCTCAAGTCAACAAGTGCACTCCTTCATCTTCCTTTATTCCTCTATTTTTAAAGAAATGGCAAAGACTTCAAAAATCGTTCCCCAAAAAGAAAACCCTTCTACTTCGCGGCCGGTTACTGAGGCCAAAGGAACTATTTCGCGTACTGCCGCGATGAACCAGTACCGAAAAACCCTTTGAAAATGTTCGTCCCTGGAGGATGCTCGGTAACCGCCGATTTCAAGGTTGAAAAACCTTCCTCTGCAAAAGGTCGGTGTGAGGAGGTCTCGAGATACATATGCTCGATCACCGAAAAAGTCCTCTCTATGGTCAAAAAGGATTGCAATTGGGTTGACATGTTCCCGACCCCGATGAAGCCATCACCACCCATGTCGAGGGATACCAAAGTGTTTACACTTATCCCTTTACATTGAGCCTGATGGACCCGGTCATCGTTGAATTCTGGAAGAGGTACGAGGTATGCCTCGGTCAGATTCATCCTTCGCTCTGGAGGATCGTGACCCTCCTCCAGTTTTTCATGAGCAAAATCGATGGCCGCTCGTTCACCATCGACCATCTTATACAATTATACAGTCCCCGAATCTTCCAGGGGAACTGATAAAGCTCATGTGTCGGGCCAGCAAGGCTCCATTCTTGAGTATTGATGAAGCCTGGGATCAGGGATAACAAGGCCGTTTTGTCCGAGTAAGGACTTCGGACCTGATCCCAGCTGAGCGCATGTCATTCCCCGGGAAGTGGAATACATCACGTAAGTATAATTTCACTTTCGAAAGTCAATTTCATACTTTTTTCCTTCTTTCTTATCGGTGTTCTATGATTGTTCAGCTGTCGCCAAGGTGCCGAATGTTGTCCTTGACTCAAGGAGTGGGTCGAGGGTATCGTATCAAAAATAGCATGCTCCGAGCGCTCATGGCTCAAGATCTCGAAGGGCCGTTGAGAGGCCCGTTCCCATGGGGAGACTCCTTTCCTGAGTAGGTAACATTTCGATTCTTTTTTTATCATTAAGTCCTTACTCCCTTTACTTTTATTTTGTAGGTTTATCCAAGGATGCCGAACTGAGGCCTCCAGCCGGTAGCGAGGACTTACCTACTGAATCCCCTGCCCCGAGACAGGCCTAATAGAAGAAAATAAAGAGGGCTCCGTGTTCTCCAAGATCGAAGAAGAAGAAAACAAGAAGAAGGCTGGTGCGCAAGTCTAAAGAAAGTACCAGCACCAAGCACCATCCTCGGACTCACTCTATCTACTGAGGGATGAGTCCGAAGAAGAAGGAGAAGCCTTCGATATGATGGCCCGCGTGTCGTCGCAGCTTGAAGGGCAAGGGGCCTCTGAACCAGAGAGAGGCGAGGCCGATCTGCCTTAAGCTAGGGAGGCTGACGAGGAGGGTGTGGCCGAAGCTTCGCGAGGCGTGAGCAATGACCCAAAGGAAGTACATGGTGTGATAGACATCGCTGAGTCGCCCTAGTTCAATGAGTCCATGTATAACGAGGCTCAGACGGTGAAATAACATCCCAGTGAGGGGGCCCACAGGGCGGACGATCCTTCCACTATTTCTTTGATGACATGTGTTGACCCAAGTCACTGCATAGTTTTGAAGATTGACAAATGTCTGACCAGTTGAACTAGGTCCATCAGAGCACACATAATTGACCTGACGCATTGGCACATAAACCGTATATGCATAGGAGATAAATGCGATTGTGAAGTATCAATGAACAAATAGAGTGTCTCCTAATGCGAAAAGGTTGCAAATTGATAAGAGAATAGAAGTTGAATTCAACAAGGAAAGTAACGAAGGAAGGAAATTGAGTTTAATACAATCTCTTTCTCCCAGGAAGAGTTGTACCAGAACTGAATGACAAACTCAACAACTGACTCTATAAATAATTGAAGTATTCTTGCTTGAATGACAAACGCACAAGTGCAGAAGTGAATCAAGAACTGAAAGCAAAATTCTCAGAGATTTTACAAGCAGAATTACTGTGCGATACAAAGGCTACAAACTAGCTAGAAGAACCAGTTCCATCTGTTTGTCATTGAGTCTAGTTGGTTGTAGTAGGCGATTTAATATTGTATCTTTTCAGCTTTCATAGAAGCAATTATAATAGGTACACATTGTTCAAGTTAGAGTTAACTTGAAGCTTGTAGAAATTATCTAGAGGCTAGTTACTACGAAGGCATTAGAGTTAGTCCTAGGATTACAAAAGAGTTTATTTTGTAAGTCCGTTTGGCTCAGAGTTTTAGTGAAGAGTTTGAGCAAATCCTACTGAGTAGCAGGTCGTGGGTTTTTCACCTTTTGAGCCAGGTGTTTTCCACGTAAAAATCTCGGTGTTCTTACTTTACTGCTTTTATTATTCCGCAACAGTAGAAGTTGGAACACCAAGAAGAACCAGATTCTTCTTGAGAGACAGCACTCGAAAAATTGGATACCACACAAATTAACCTATCTCCTTGTGTGGTATTGACGTCTAAAACATCAATTGGTATCAGAGCAGGTTATCCTTGAACGACTAACACCTTGGAGAAGATCAAGATGTGTGCACCACCTGGAAACTGGGAAGTTCAATCAACTGCAAGGCCACCACTCTTCAATGGCCTGTATTACTCTTGGGGGAAGAACAGGATGAAGGATCACCTGGTTGGAGAAGACTATGAACTCTGGGACATAGTCACTGATGGTCCTCTAGCCACCATGATGAAGACTACTGAAGGTATAAATGTACCAATGACTAGAGCTGACTGCACTGCTGAGGATCTAAAGAAATGGGAAAAGAATGCAAACGTCAAGAAGTGGATAGTATGTGGACTAGGTCCAGACGAGTACAACAGAATGCAAAGTTGCACCACTTCCAAAGAGATCTGGGATACCTTGCAAGTATCCCATGAAGGAACACATCAGGTAAAAAGGTCAAGAGGTACTCTACTATACTCTCAGTGTGAAAACTTCACTAGGAAAGAAGGAGAGACTATCCAAGAGATGTACACAAGGTTCACAACCTTGACTAATGAACTGAAGTCTCTTGGAA
>MDKI01045830.1:0-29965 GCA_005239505.1 Nicotiana paniculata | reverse complement strand
AGAGTCAGCACTCGAGTCGCAGGTATGATTCGCGATCGAGGGGAGCTTTATGTTAATTATATAAAAGAGTCAACACTCGAGTCGCAGGTATGATTCGCGATCGAGGGGAGCATTATGTTAATTATATATATGAGTCAGCACTCGAGTAACAGGTATGATTCGCGATCGAGGGGAGCTTTATGTTAATTATATATAAGAGTCAGCACTCGAGTCGCAGGTATGATTCCCGATCGAGGTGAGCTTTATGTTAATTGTATATATGAGTCAGCACTCGAGTCGCAGATATGATTCGCGATCGAGGGGAGCTTTATGGTAATTATATATAAGAGTCAGCACTCGAGTCGCAGGTATGATTCGCGATCGAGGGGAGCTTTATGGTAATTATATATAAGAGTCAGCACTCGAGTCGCAGGTATGTTTCGCGATCGAGGGGAGCTTTATGGTAATTGTATATAAATGTGTCAGCACCCGAGTCACATTTATGATTCGCGAGCGGGGGAAGATTTACGTCCATTCAGTGTCTAGATATTTACTTATGACTCCGGCCGGTTGTCCTACCCTTGTGTGCGCTTGGGCTTTTTGGTACTGTTTTCCATTGATGTTGACTGTACAGATATTTGGGGGAAAAAGGAAAGTGTGCATTGATTCTTATTTTCAGTAGTTGCCTGGTTTTTCTGTATTTGATTGATATCTGCTGCTTACTGTCTCACATGTCTACTGCATTCTGTATATCCTGTTTCACATTATTACTGTTGGACCTTAGTGAGTGTCATGTCGACCTCTCATCACTACCTCTTCGAGGTTAGGCGGGATACTCACTGGGTACATATATATTTATGTACTCATGCTGCACTTCTGTATTTAATTGTACAGGTTCTAAGGCTGGTGTTTCTGGTTATCCGACCGGAGCTTGACTTATCTTCTGGACCGGAATCCACGGTGAGCTGCACCCCCTGACGTTCCTCAGCTGTGCTATGGAGTTATCGTTTTGTTTATTTCTATCTATTCCTCTCAGACAACAATACAATTTTGTATCATCTTTTGTATATTCTACTAGTTCGCTTGTTGACTTGTGACACTAGTTCCTGGCACGCACATAGTAGATTCTTATTTTGGGACTTTATATATTGGATCACGATCATTTTGGCTGTATGTATTTAAATTGGTAAATGTTTCCGCTTTTATTTAAATGAGCTAAGTTTAAAACTTTGGGCAATATGTCGGATTGGTATGTTAATAAGGAAAATCTCACTAGTAAATAACTGTTGGCTTGCCTGACTCCGGTGTTGGGCGCCATCACGACCCGTGTGGGGTTTTTGGGTCGTGAGAACATGGTATCATAGCACTAGGTTCACGTAAGTCTCACGAGTCACGGGAAAACCCAGTAGAGTCTTGCAGATCGGTACGGAGACGTCTGTACTTATCTTTTGGAGGCTACATGGTGTTAGGAAACCTCTATTTGTTCTCATTCTATCGTGTAGTCGATGATTTACTAAATTCATTCTTCCATTCTCTCACAGATGGTGAGGACGCGTGCATCTGATGTGTTCCAGAGCCAGGAGGGGCCGCTACCCCCGTTGTCCGAGGCCGCGGTAGAGGCCGGTGGAGGGCACCGGCCCGTGGTAGGGGACGAGGGTGTCTCAGAGCTATTCCGGTCCCGCCACCAGAGGAACCTATTATAGAGGAGCAGGATGAGGTGCCTCCAGCAGATCCTTCACCCCTAGACTTTATGACGGGGCTAGGCTTCCAGGCAGTTATGGGCCGTATGATGAGATTTATTGACACTATGTCCCAGACTGGTTTATTTCCAATAGATCCTGCCACTTCTTAGGCGGGAAGGGGAGCCCAGACCCCTACTGCCCAGGCCGCAGGACCTACAACAGCAGTACATCACACCCCGGGTACACTGCCCATGGGTGGTACCTAACCTGTAGTAGTAGCTCCGGAGCCCAGACCAGCTGCGAATGGCAACCAACAGAAGATGTTAGATAAATGGACTCGATTGCGCCGTCCAGTCTTCGGGGGTGAGCGAGGCGAGGATGCCCAGGATTTCATTGATAGGTGCAGGTATAGACTGCACAACATGGGGATCCTAGCATTCCATGGAGTGGATTTCACTATATTCCAGTTAAAGGGCAGAGCTCGCAGGTGGTGGCAGTCTTATATTCTCAGCAGGCCAGCCGATTCTCCTACTATCACTTGGGAGCAGTTCACACAGATGTTCTTGGACATATATATTCCACCCTCTTAGAGGGAAGAGCTGCGGGGTCAGTTTGAGCGGTTAGAGCAGGGGCAGATGTCCGTGACAAATTATGAGGCCATATTTTCAGAGCTGTCATGCCATGCTCTTATGATATTACCCATCGATGCTAAGAGAGTTCGGAGGTTTGTAGTAGGGTCGCATCCAGGTATTAGCTCTACCATGGCTCGAGAGGTGGATATGGGTACTCCTTATCAGCTCGTAGTGGAGATTGCTCGTAGGGTCGAGGATTATCGGATGAGGAGCAGGGAGCAAGGTCAGCAGGATAAGAGGCCTAGGTTCTCAGGAGATTTCAGGGATGCCCCAGCTAGGAGCAGAGGTCACTTTGGGGGTGGTCAGCTCAGCAGGCCTTCTTATTCAGCACCTCCGCCACCTCCCCGAGGTATCCCAGTTAGGCCCCAGTTCAGTGCCATGCCAGAGCGTTCCTATCGTCCTCCAGCTATTCAGAGTTCTCCTAGTGGTTACTCCAGTCGCCAGAGATTCTCCAGTTCCTATTTCAGTGCTATGCCTGAGGGCTGACATCGCCCTCCGGCCATTCAGGATTTTTCTTCTTTGGGACAGCAGGATATGTCACTTGTGAGATGTTACGAGTGCGGGGATCTGGGCCATGTGAAGAGGGCTTGTCCCCGGTTTCGGGGCAAGGAAGTACAACAGGATTATTAGCCTATGAGTTTAGCACCAGTAGTCCAGCCACCCAGAGGTGGAGGACAGGGTCGGCAGGGGCCATCCTAGGGGTGGAGGCCAGTCAAGGGGAGGTCAGTCATCTCCTGTTCACTCTGGTGGGGCTAAGTCTTCAGGTGCTCCAGCCAGGTTTTATGCTATTTTGGCCAGATCAGATGCATTGGCCTCAGACACCGTGATCACATGTATTATCTCAGTATGTGGTAGAGAGGCTTCAGTATTATTTGATCCAAGATCCACTTATTCATATGTTTCAGTCCTATTTGCTCCTTTTCTGGATGTTTCTCGTGAGTCCTTGGGATCTCCTATATATGTGTCCACTTTTGTGGGCGATTCTGTGGTTGTGAATCGGGTGTATTGGTCTTGTGTGATCACCTTCTATGGGCTCGAGACCAGAACTGACCTTTTATTGCTCGACATGGTTGATTTTGAGGTTATTCTAGGCATGTATTGGTTATCTCCTTATCATGACATGCTTGATTTCCATGCCAAGACAGTTACTTTAGCTATGACCGAGTCACCTAGGCTGGAGTGGAAGGGTTCTTTAGTTAGTGCAGCCAGCCGGGTCATTTCATTCTTGAAGGCTCGACATATGGTCGAGAAGGGTTGCCTAGCCAATTTTTCTTATGTGCGGGAAACCACCGCCGAGTCTCCGACGATTGATTCAGTGCCAGTGGTTCGAGATTTTACGGATGTATTTCCTTCGGATCTTCCGGGCATGCTTCCGGACCGTGATATTGATTTCTGCATTGATTTAGCTCCAGACACCCAGCGTATATCTATTCCTCCGTACCGTATGGCTCCGAAGGAGTTGAAGGAGCAGCTTGAGGAGTTGTTAGCTAAGGGGTTAATCAGACTGAGTGTATCGCCGTGGGGTGCTCCAGTTTTATTTGTGAAGAAGAAGGATGGGTTTATGCGAATGTGTATTGATTACCGCTAGTTGAACAAGGTTACCATCAAGAACAAGTACCCCTTTCCGCGCATCGATGATTTGTTTGACCAGTTGCAGGGTGCTCGTGTGTTTTCTAAGATTGATTTGCGATCGGGGTATCATCAGTTGAGGATTCGGGCTTCAGATGTTCCGAAGACTGCTTTTCGTACGAGATATGGCCATTATGAGTTCCTAGTGATGTCTTTTGGCTTGACTAATGCCCCAACGACATTCATAGACTTGATGAATAGGGTGTTCAGGACGTATATTGATTCCTTCGTCATTGTCTTCATTGATGACATTTTGATTTACTCACCTAGCCTGGGGGAGCACGAGCAGCATTTGAGAGTTGTGCTCCAAACCTTGTCAGAACAGAAGCTATATGCTAAGTTCTCCAAGTGTGAGTTTTGGTTGGATTCCGTGGCATTTTTGGGTCATGTGGTATCAAGAGAGGGTATCAAGGTTGATCCTCAGAAGATCAAGGCAGTTCAGAGTTGGTCGCGTCCTACTTCAGCTACAGAGATCAGGAGCTTTTTGGGCCTAGCAGGCTATTATCGTCGATTTGTGGAGGGTTTCTCTTCTATTGCAGCTCCATTGACTAGATTGACTCAGAATAATGCCCCGTTTCGATGGTCTGACGAGTGTGAGGCAAGCTTTCAAAAGATCAAGACAACATTGACCTCAACACCAGTTCTAGTATTGCCTTTCGGTTCTAGGATGTACACAGTATATTGCGACACTTCACGTGTTGGCTTGGGGTGTGTATTGATGCAGGAGGGGAGAGTTATTGCTTATGCTTGACGTCAGCTGAAGGTTCATGAGAAGAATTACCCTGTGCACGATTTGGAGTTGGCGGCGATTGTTCATGCTCTTAAGATTTGGAGGCACTACTTGTATGGAGTGTCCTGTGAGGTTTATACAGATCACCATAGCTTGCAACACTTGTTCAAGCATAAGGATCTTAATTTGAGACAAGGCAGATGGCTTGAGTTGTTGAAGGATTATGATATCACCATTTTTTATCACCCGGGCAAGGCAAATGTGGTAGCAGATGCTCTAAGCAGGAAGGCTGAGAGTATGGGTAGCTTGGCTTATATTGCATCAGAGGAGAGACCTCTAGCCTTGGACATTCAGTCCTTGGCCAATCGCCTAGTGAGGTTAGACCTTTCAGAGCCTCGTCGAGTTTTGGCACATGTGGTTGCTCAGTCTTTGTTATTGGGAGAGATTAAGTCCCGACAGTTCTATGATCCATGCTTAACAAAGCTTCGGGAGACAGTGGTTCAGGGTAGGGCTAAGGAGGTTTCTATTGGCGAGGATGGTGTTCTGAGACTTCAGGGCCGCTTATGTGTTCCTAATGTTGATGGCCTGAGGGAGAGGATTCTAGAGGAGGCACATAGTTCTAGGTATTCTATTCACCCTGGTGCTACGAAGATGTATCGCGATTTGAATCAACATTACTGGTGGAGGCGAATGAAGAAAGACATTGTGGAGTATGTGACTAGGTGTCTTAATTTCCAGCAGGTTAAGTATGAGCACCAGAGGCCAGGAGGCCTACTTCAGCATATGCCTATTCCTGAGTGGAAATGGGAGCGCGTCACTATGGACTTCGTGGTTGGGTTGCCTCGGACTTTGCGGAAGGTTGACGCGGTTTGGGTCATTGTGGATAGATTGACCAAATCAGTGCATTTCATTCCAGTGGCTACTACTTATACTTCTGAGAGGTTATCCCGGATCTACATTCGAGAGATAGTCCGGTTGCATGGTGTGCCGGTGTACATTATATCAGATCGAGGTCCTCTGTTCACCTCGCACTTCTGGAGAGCATTGCATAGTGAGATGGGCACCTAGATAGACCTTAGCACAACATTTCACCCTCAGACCGATAGTCAGTCAGAGCGTACATTTCAAATATTGGAGGACATGCTCAGGGCATGTGTGATTGATTTCGGAGGTCAGTGGGACCAGTTCTTGCCTTTGGCTGAGTTTGCATACAATAATGGTTACCGGTACAACATTGAGATGGCACCATTTGAGGCTTTGTATGGTCGGCGATGCCGTTTTCCTTTCTGGTGGTTTGAGCCTAGCGAGGCTACATTATATGGCACCAACCTGGTGAGGGATGCTTTGGAGAAAGTGAAGTTGATTCAGGAGAGGCTCCGTACAACACAGTCTAGACAGAAGAGTTACGCAGATCAGAGGGCGCATGATGTATCGCTTATGGAGGGAGATAGGGTCCTGTTGAAAGTCTCTCCTATAAAAGGTATTATGAGGTTTGGGAAGAAGGGAAAGCTGAGCCCGAGGTTTATAGGTCCATTCGAGGTGTTGAGGCGAGTTGGGGAGGTTGCTTATGAGCTGGCCATGCCTCCCAGTTTATCGGGAGTTCACCTAGTTTTTCATGTATCCATGCTCCGGAGGTATCACGCCGACTTCTCTCATCTGGTTTATTTCAACACTATTCAGTTGGATGAGAGGTTGGGCTACGAGGAGGAGCCAGTTGCTATTATTGATAGGCAGGACCGCCAGTTGAGGTCCAAGAGAGTTTCTGCTGTGAAAGTCCAGTGGAAGGGACATCCAGTTGAGGAGGCGGTCTGGGAGTCCGAGGAGGACATGCGGAGCAGATATCCATATATATTCAGCATTTCAGGTATGATTCTAGACTCGTTCGAGGACGAACGTTTGTTTAAGAGGTGGAGAATATAACGACCCGACCCGTCGTTTTGCATTATCGGACCCCGTTCCCCTAAATGAAACTTCCCATAGCGGCTTTTTATGATTTATGACTTGCGGGGACTGGTGGTCCGGGATTCGGAGGTGTTTAGAGTTCTATAGGAACAATTGGTTCCTTAAGGTTGGCCTTTAAGGCCAAGTTTGACTTCGGTCAACATTGTGGGTAAACGACCTCAGAATCGAGTTTCGTGGGTTCTGTTAGCTTCGTGTGATAATTTTGGACCTGGGCGTATGTTCGGGAATGGGTTTCTGATGACCCAGAGGCATTTCTGTGCCCAATATTGAAATAAGAAGTTCCTTAAGTTCCTATTTTGGTTTGGGACGTGTTTTTGTGTTATCGAGGTTCGAACGGAATTTCGAGACCAGGAATAGTTCCGTTATGTTAATTATGACGTGCCTGCAAAATTTGGTGTCATTCCGAGTTGTATAGGTCGGTTCGGCGCGTTGCTAGCGAAGTCTAGAAAACTTAAAGTTCCTAAGTTTGGTTCTTGGGGTTTTGAGTTTTAGTGTTGTTTGGGTGTTCCGAAGGCTCGAGCGAGTCCGTATTATGATTTGGGACTTGTTGGTATATTTGGACGGGGGCTCGGGTGGGCCCAGGTGCCTCCCGGACACCACACGAGGCCAAAAACCAGCTCAACACAGCTGCTGGTGCGCCTGTTCTGGTGTGACCGCAGGTGCGGTTGCCCAAACGCAGGTGCCGGACCGCTCCTGCGGTCCCAGACTCGCAGGTGCGACCCCCAGTGGTCTAGCCAATTCACGCAGGTGCGGACAAAGTTCCACAGGAGCAGAGCCGCAGGTGCAGTCTCCATTCCGCAGGTGCGGGCCCAGGCTCCCTAGTCCATTTCCGCAGGTGTGAGCATTTGCTCGCAGGTGAAAAAACACTTTCCAGACAGTGTGTTTTTATACACGGGTCTTAACATATTTTTCTCATTTCTTCTTCTTCCTTGGGGCGATTTCCACCATTTTTGAGGGGCTAACGACCTGGTCATCTAAGGTAAGTAAAGTATACTCTAGTATTAGCTTCATACATGGATTTCTAGCTTAATTAACTACCTAAATTAGTGAAAAAAATCAAGAATTGGGTAGTAACCTAGAGCTTGCGGTAATTTGAGATTTTACCTGTGAATTTGCTATGAAATCAAGTAAGAATCGTATATTAATGATCCTTAGGCTTTGGGTGAGTGTTCCCTTCGAGAATTATTGGAATCCGAGCGTGCGAGCCCGGGGTTGGATTTTGGGAATTCTTCAAGAATGTTGAATTATTGAATAAATAGGATAATTTCCCTACTTTGAGCATGCATTGATGTCATTGTACCGTAATTGGCTAGTTGCGCGTCCTCGGGTGTAGAGTTCGGAGATTCGGGCGCATGCTTGGTCCGAGCGGTAGATTCGACACGAGGTGAGTCTCCTTTCTAACCTTGTAAGAGGGAATTTTCTCCATAGGTGCTATATATGCTGTGTGCAATTGTTTTGGAGGCTACGTGCGTACAACGTGACGAGGGTCCGCACGTAGCGACTATTATATCATGTCGGGTAGTTTTTAGGACTCACGAGCATGCCATTACGTGCTTATGTGTATCTTTAGCCAAACTTTGAGTTGTTTATCATCTTTAAACCAATATGCTCATTACCTTTGAATTGGTATGCAAATGGTAGAGAGTTGCCTCTGAATTTCCGGTGAATTAATCCTTGTTGCAAGTATAGACTCTACTAAGCTTATTGATAAATCTGATATATATATATATATATATATATATATATATGTTAATTATATAAAAGAGTCAGCACTCGAGTCGCAGGTATGATTCGCGATTGAGGGGAGCTTTATGTTAATTATATATAAGAGTCAGCACTCGAGTCGCATGTATGATTCGCGATCGAGGGGAGATTTATGTTAATTATATATATGAGTCAGCACTCGAGTCGCAGGTATGATTCACGGTCGAGTGGAGCTTTATGTTAATTATATATAAGAGTCAGCACTCGAGTCGCAGGTATGATTCGCGATTGAGGGGAGCTTTATGTTAATTATATATAAGAGTCAGCACTCGAGTCGCAGGTATGATTCGCGATCGAGGGAAGCTTTTATTAATTATATATATGAGTAAGCACTCGAGTCGCAAGTATGATTCCCGATCGAGGGAAACTTTATGGTAATTGTATATAAATATGTCAGCACCCGAGTCGCAGGTATGATTCGCGAACGGCGGAAGCTTTACGTCCATTCAGTGTCTATATATTTCCTTATGACTCCAGCCGGTTGTCCTACCCTTGTGTGCGCTTGGACTTTTGGGTACTTTTTTCCATTGATATTGACTTGACAGATATTTGGGGGAAAAGGGAAAGTGTACATTGTTGCTTATTTTTAGTAGTTACCTGGTTTTTCTGTATTTTATAGATATCTCCTGCTTACTGTCTCACATGTCTACTGCATTCCGTATATCCTGTTTCACATTATTACTGTTGGACCTTAGTGAGTGTCATGTCGACCTCTCGTCACTACCTCTTCGAGGTTAGGCGGGATACTCACTGGGTACATATATATTTATGTACTCATGCTGCACTTCTGTACTTAATTGTACAGGTTCTGAGGCCGGTGTTTCTGATTATCCGACCGGAGCTTGACTTATCTTCTGGACCGAACTCCACGGTGAGCTGCACCCCCTGACGTTCCCCAGCTGTGCTATGGAGTTATCTTTTTGTTTATTTCTGTCTATTCCCCTTTTACAACAGTACAATTTTGTATCATCTTTTGTATATTCTACTAGTTCGCCTGTTGACTTGTGACACTAGTTCCTGACACGCACATAGTAGATTCTTATTTTGGGACTGTATATATATTGGATCACGATCATTTTGGCTGTATGTATTGAAATTGGTAAATGTTTCCGCTTTTATTTAAATGAGCTAAGTTTAAAACTTTGGGCAATATGTGGGATTGGTATGTTAATAAGGAAAATCTCACTAGTAAACAACTGTTGGCTTGCCTGACTCCGGTGTTGGGCGCCATCACGACCCGTGTGGGGTTTTTGGGTCGTGATAATATCTAAACTTCTTTTAAGGTTGAGCAGTTACGAGGATATTCAACAATTTTCACTTAAGGACAAGCAACAAGAAATAATCATAACTTCAGTTACGACCAAAACAATTATAGGATGAGATGAAGATAATTACAATTTGAGATAAGCAGTTAAGATGACCTAGCATGACAGTAAAAGGAGTAAAATCTTCAGATAATTCAATTAGGAGTCAAATAGGAAAGAGGAGTAAATCCAAAAGTAAGAAATCCTACATTTAAGCAAGTAAAGATGAAACTAGATATTAGGAAATTCAATCATGTCAAGAACAGTTCATACTCAACGAATATAAGGACCTAATATTCCTAAAGGCCAACTTTCCACACATAAGTCTTAGCACGCACTCGTCACTTCACGTACACAGACTATAAACAACATAGAAGACTCAATCCTAAGGGGTAATTCCCCCACACAAAGTTAGGCAATATACTTATCTCGAAGAGTGAAAAGACCTCTGGACGGCTCAAATCCAGCTAGAACAACTTCAAAACACACATAAATCGTATAAGGGACTATTCCGAATAATAAAGTTTCGATTTTTACAAAAATATAAAAATTGACCCAAAAGTCGACCCCCAGCCCCACACATCGGAACCCGTCAAATTTTACAAAATCCGAACACCCATTCCAATATGAGTTCAACCATACAAAAATTACCAAATTCCGATACCATTTCGTCCCTCAAATCATGAAATTTCGTTTTGAAACTTTTCTTCAAAAACCAACATTTTCCTAACTGAAAATACAATTTAAATGATAAAAACAAAGACTAATTCATGGAATATATTTAATTCTAAGTGAAGAGCACTAACCCAATCGAATTGCTTGAAAAACCCACTAAACATCGCCAAGAACCGAGCTCTAGAAGTCAAAATGTGATAAAAATGGTGAAACCCTCGATTTTGGAATATAATCTGCCTGCTCAGATATTTGTGAATCGCGATCGCAAGAGGAGAGATGAGATCGCGTAGAAGAAAAATAGCTGGTGTCCAAAATGTTTTACGCGATCGCGGAAGTACTTATGCGAGCAGTCTTACACGATCGCGAGGAGAGTCAAGCGAACGCGATGAAGAGGCAACCAACAGCCCCAACCCCTAACTTCTACAATGCGAACGTGAGGGAGGGGATGCGAACGCGAAGGGGAATGAAGCAGACCTTCGAGAAGGAAAACCAGAAGACAGAACAACAGTGAAAAATAGAAGGAAATTGACCCGAAGTCCATTCGAAACAAATCC
Source organism: Nicotiana paniculata (assembly GCA_005239505.1). Classification (NCBI taxonomy): domain Eukaryota; kingdom Viridiplantae; phylum Streptophyta; class Magnoliopsida; order Solanales; family Solanaceae; genus Nicotiana; species Nicotiana paniculata. Next base: position 19,054 of record MDKI01045830.1, on the reverse strand, counting down.
AAGACCCCGTCTAAACACACAAACAATTCATATAGCCTAACACAGACTCGCTCGAGGTCTCACATCATATAAAACAACACTGAAATGATGAATCAACCATAAATCGAACTTAGGAACTTTTAAATCTTCAAACTTCAAAACTCGTGCCGAAACCTATCAATTCAATCCAGAATGACGCCAAATTTTGCAGACAAGTCCCAATTCACATAATGAAGCTGATCCAACTCTCGGAATCGCATTCCGACCCCGATATCCCAAAAAGTCAACTGTGGTCAAACTACTCCATTTTCCAAACTTCAATTTTTGCTGAAATGCCTCAAATTACCCTACAGACCTCCAAATCCAAATCCGGACATACGCCTAAGATCAAAATCAGCATACGAAGCTGTTGACATTATCCAAAACTCATTCCGGAACCGTTTACACAAAAGTCAAACTTCCGGTCAAATCTTATCTCTTAAGCTTCCAAAACTAAAATCCTTCTTCCAATTCGACTCCGAATCATCCGGTAACTGAACCCAACCATGCACACAGGTTGATATACACAATGTGAAGCTTTTCAAGACCTTATGACCCGAACAAAGCTTAAATTCGTAAAACAATCAGTCGGGTTGTTACAAAGGCAAACGCTGCGGCAAATGTTCTAGCCGAAGCCGACATCAAACTGCAGGACATCTCCAACAGACAAACACTTCATATCTGCTCATGGCCTGATTGAACTACCTAGAGAAGCCAGGGGTTTCTCAAGAATGGATCAAATCTAAATGCTTAATTTCAGGATTAGAAAACAACAACAAAAGAAAAGGTGGAACTTCGTTTTAATGTTTTTGTTTACTCATAAGTCATAACAGGGAGGTGTCTTTCCAATATTTTGGAAGTTTAGTTGTGTACTCCTAATTTTCTATATACTAGGTTCAAATGTAACTAACTACAAAATCAAAGGCGACTTCACCACTTGTAATTTTTTGGCTGTAGGCTATAGCCTCTAGCATACTGTATAAAGTTAGGAGAAGCGTAAATTATTTGATGTAGATGGAGAGGTTAGGCACTTGATTTCCTCCTCTTACATGTCTTCAATTTTTGATTGTTAAAATACAGGTAGGATCCCCCTAAATCCTCCATGATGGTGAAATTACAATATTAAAGCTAAGAAAATACATTCCTTTTCAAACATAGTGGTTACCAAATATTCCTATTAATTACCAGTTCCACCTTGGGAATGGAACTAATTAAGAAATTTTGCAGTGCATGCAATCACTGATATTGATGTATTCTCATTCATTAAACTCAATATACGACGTAGAAAATAAGGCAGAATACGAGGACCAAATAATTAGGCTTTGATAGTGTAATTATTGTCCTTAAAAACTTTAAGTCTTCCACTTTAGTTGTTGCAGGAATTATGACAGAATTCCTCAAAGAATCTATAAAGCCTATGAAACTTCAGTACTAGCAATTAACTCAAATTTCTAGTAGAACAAACTTTGTTAATTGTAGATAGCAGCCAGAGAAGAAGATAAAATTTTCTGCTTTCTGTCTTGTTATTTGTTTTGGAGAGACAAGAGGCATTTATAAACCTCTTTAGGTGTCGGTTGCCAACATACCCCTTTTAAAACGAATAATTAACTTTTTCAATTTAAATAAAACTGTTAAAAACATTTTAATAATTAAAAAATATTTTTAATTAAACAGTAAAATAATAGGCAATTGAGAATATTAATTTTGGACCACTTAATTTGCCCAAGGCCCAAGTGACCCAAGTGCTCAAGTGTCCAACTTTGACTATTAATGTTGTAACCATATTCTAGTTTCCCGAAACACTTATTGATCCCTTCTCTATTTTTCCAATGAGGGACAAGTTTTCTCCTCTTAAAGTTGACACATCAATACTAACTACTCTAACAACAACAATAACAACTAATATACCTAGTAAAATTTCACAAGTGAGGTCTGGGAGGGTAGTATGTACACAAATCTTACCCCTATATTATGAAGGTAGAGAGACTATTTTCGATAGACCCTCGGCTCAAGAAAAGCGTAATTCTAGCAGTCATAAAAAATATGGTAGTGGAGAAACGATGAAAAATGAAACAATAACAACATCAAGAAAAATAAGATAATCGAAGTAAAAATAAAAGAATAAGAAAATACGGGAGTAATAATAATACAGTTAGCATGGAGAGGAAAAAAAGCGCGACTACCTACTAATCAACCACCTTATTCCTCGACCTCCAGAACCTCCTATCAAGGGTTATGTCCTATGAAGATGTGACATGTCCTGTCAAATCACCTCTCCCCAATACTTTGTTTGCCTACATACCTCTCATTAGTCCCTGATGGATATGAAATTATATGATAAAAAATAAGTTTTTAAAATAAAATATGAATAATGATATCCTATCCTTTCATATTTTCTAACAAATCTTGTAGGAAGACGAAATTATGAAAAAGAAGGAAAGAGGCTAAAAGAAAAGAGAATGAAGCAAAGCCACAATTGCACATATCATCTTCATATTGGCAAATGTGGAATGTACATATGGACTTATGGAAAGAGATAATTAGCGATAAAAAGGAGCATAGTTGTATATGTGGGATTATATACGCAAGGTCACATTCACATACATAGAACCTACATTTGCAAGTCTAATCCATGAAGTCAAGAATGGAAGCAAAATAGTCATAGATGCATGTGTGAAATCTATATTTGCAAAGGACACATTCGCATACATGAAACCTACATTTGCAAGACTAACTCATGAAGTCAAGAGTAAAGCACAAGTGTCATAGTTGCATATATGGAATCTACGTACACAAAGGCCACTTCGCATACATGGATTTCATATTCGCAAAAGTGAAACATGACAAATGCTACTCATCTTTTACTATAAATAGCAAGCTCTCTTTGTATAAAAATATCTAACCTTTAATTTATAAGACGAACTAATCTTGGTCTTCTTTCTTTGTAGTAAAAATATTTCCTTAGTCTTTAAATTTTTCTAGTATTCTAAATATCTTTTTAAGCTTTTCTTACTCCATAATGGAGTAATCTCTTTTCGTTGGGATAGTTGATGAAGCTTGATATATTTTTTATAATACTATCTCAGTTTTTATATTTCTTGGCTTGAAATTTTTTATGTACATTACATATTGTGCTGAAATGATGGATTTTAATTACTCTATTATCACATCTATATATTTTATCTCTAAGTTATTCATATATTAATTTTGTAATTCTCGCAGAGCAAAATTAATATATAATAACTGATGAATAAAATAGTAGAGTGAAATTAATTTTTCAATAAACTATTATTTCAAGTCAGTAATTTTCTTTGTCTCAGTTTTAATTCTCAAGAAGGAATTGTTGTAGGCAAGATTATTGATCCCCTGTAAAAATATTTTCACGAAGTTTTTACTTTCTTTTAGGACGATTCAAGCAAATATTTCGGTTTAAACGTCACTAACCTTAAGTTGATTAATTAACATAATTCTCACGGAGTGTTATTAATTGATTATTTTTTAGTGAGCACAATATAGTTGTATTAGAAATAAGCAATTATTCTTTAAAGAAATAAATGTAGAAATTGAGATTTTATTATAGTAATATTATCATGTAAATTCAATGATTCCCAACTCTTTTTTAAAATTATAAATCTTCCAAAAGTTATTTATTTTGTTTAAGTAATTAACAAATTTTAAGCCTCACTCACCTTTCATCAATTTGATTCTCTCAAATAGTAGTTAAAATATTACAAGTCTGTAGCATAGATTATCCAGTCTCTGTGGGATGATATCTTAAACTATATTAGAATTTGACTGAGTACGAGCAGGAAATTCCAATACACATTGGCCTCGTCAGTCCCACCATTGCCAAACTCTTACACCTGCTCATCGGGGCATATATGCATCTACTCTTCACATGCCCGAACTACCTCAACTTTGCTTTTTGTATTTTGTCCATCAGAGAAGACATTCCTATCTTGTACCGAATATCCTCATTCCTAATCATATCTCTCCTAGTATGTCCATACATCCATCTCATCATTCTTATTTCCGCTACTTTCATCTTCTGGACATAAGAGTTCTTGATGGGGCAGTACTCCGACCCATACAACATAGTCGATCGGTCGAACCACCACTCTGTAAAACTTACCTTTAAGTCTTGGTGGCATATTCTTATCACACAATACAACGGATGCGAATCTCCATTTCATTCATCCCGCTCCAATATGATGTGCGATATCATCGTCAATCTCCCTAGTACCTTGGATTATAGACCCAAAATACTTGAAATAAACTCAATATATAACGTTATATCAATTAAGTATTTAATTTTCATATTCCTTCATTAATGATATATAATAATGTTTACGGGCATCATCTGCATCCCTTTTGAAATCTTAAATATTAAGGACCCGTTTGGCCATGAGTTGTCCCAAAAATATATTAGGGATTTATTTGGCAAACACATGTTTGGCCATAGATTTTGCCCATATTTTTGCAAAATTTCAAGTCCCAAATCCCAAATCCCAAATCCCAAAATCATCAAAATTGCTAATTTTTGGCCAAAACATGACTGTTACGTTTTTCAAAATTTTTAAATATTACCCAAACTTTTATAGTTTGTAAAAGAGCTCACATTTATTACAACCAACTAAACCATATCTGCTCACTTGCCTCTCATTAAACTCAGCGTTTTCTTTGCCCTCTATAAACAGAAGAGATGACTTCCTATGTGTTATCATCTTTCTTACTGATTACCTTGTCTTTCTTATATCTTTTCAGTTGAAAAATTATCTTTTCAATCTGGGAAATGCATGCCCGTCATGAAGAGATTGTTCGTATAATGTGGGAAAATTATATTACAGAATAGCTAGTTACGATCATTTTTTTGGGGACTGATGGATCTTGTAATATTATTGCAACTTGACGAATTGTAGCAGCTAGAATTGTGTTTGTTATTACCAGTTAATATTAAAATATCAGGTTATGATTTTAGGATAGTTTATTATATAGTTCATTATAAAAATGATAATTTTGTACCAAACTTATTTATGTTCAGGACTATGGTTTGTGATAATGATAATGAATGGTATTGATGAAGGTTCTGTATATACAAGATAGCACGTTTGTTTGTTTGGTACTATTGGATATTTGTGATAGTTTTTAGAACTTGTGGGTATAAGTCATGTTTCATGTTTTTTCAAATAAAAACTGAAGTATGTTTTTAAAAATCATGTCCAAACACATTTTTATCTTCACACCAAACTTCACCCAAATCAGATTTTTCAAAACATATTTGGGAATCTATGGCCAAACGCTAGCTAAGTCTCTCATAAGAGTAGGGTGTATAATCCGAACCGGAAAACCGCATCAAACAAAAAAATCAAACCAAAACGATTAAAAACCCGACTAGGTTTGGTTTGATTTGGTTTGGTATTGAGTAAAAAAATCCGAACCAAACCGACATATAAATATATAATTTATATATTTATATTTAAGATTTTATATAGAATTTTTTTTTAAAAATATCTAGAAATATTTGGGATTCTCTTACGTGATATAACATTTAATAGAATATGAAGTGCTCCAGATTTATTAACCTTAAATGATGGCTTGTATGATCACTTTTTTATCAAGTGTTACTGAAATGCGTCAATCTCTTTATTATTCCATATTCATATGTCAAGATCTATTAAATTTTTATATCTTTTTCGAATTTGAAGTGATTATTATTATTTAGGTATCATATTGATTTTTATGTTTAATTACTAAATTGGATTAACTTTAAAAGTGTAAATCAACAAAAAAAATTATTGTCAGACGACTAAAAAGATAACTATCATGTGTTACTAAGTAAATTCTCGCATAAGAATATTTTAATAGATAATATGTTTGTCAATTTTTTAATTTTTTACTAAACGTATATTTACTTATAAAAAATTTAACAAAGTAAGATTGAAATAATATTTAAGTAACAAAAACCCGACAAAACAGAACCAATCCAAACCGATATAATTGATTTGATTTGAATTTGATAAAAGTCGAACCAACCCGGTGCATATACACCCCTCTATAAGAGCTTACTCCTTGGGTCAGCCAAGTTTCATGTTGAGATCGCAAAGACTAACATTTAAGATTTATCCAAATGTTCCCAGGATAAGACATTCAAGTTAATATATATTTTTGGAATTATCTAGTTATTTTAGCTCCAGCTACAATATGTTAAAGTACAAATTCAAATCTTAGGTTGTCCCACGTTGTTCTCTCCTGCCTAGGTGGATCACACTACAACAACAATCCAGTAAAATTTCACAAGTGGGGTTTGGGAGTATAGAATATACGCAAACCTTACCCCTACCCCGGAGGGGATAGAGAGGCTATTTCCGGAAGACCCTCGGCTCAGAGAGTATAGATATGTGACAACAAAACCCAAAAAATAATATCAGCAACATGAGAGACAACAAATAAATGAAAAAGCAGTAACAAAAATATTATGCAAAAGTGTGAACCATGTAACGACCCAACCGGTCGTTTTGTGTATCAGGACTCCATTCCCCTAAATGAGACTTCCTGTAGCGGCTTATTATGACTTATGACTTGCGGGGACGGGTGGTTCGGGATTCGGAAGCGTTTAGAGTGTTATAGGAACACTTGTTCCTTAAGGTTGGCCTTTAAGGCTAAAGTTTGACTTCGGTCAACATTTTGAGTAAACAACCTCGGAATCGAGTTTCGACGGTTTTGGTAGCTTCGTATGATGATTTCAGACTTGTCCGTATGTTCGGAATGGGTTTTGGATGACCCGGGGGCGTTTTGGCGCCCAATATCGAAATTAGAGTTTTCTTAAGTTTGAAATTTGGTTTGTAACGTATTTTTGTGTTATCGAGGTCCGAACAGAATTTGGAGACCAGGAATAGTTCCGTTATGTCATTTATGACTTTTTTGTAAAATTTGAGGTCATTCCGAGTAGTATAGGTTGGTTCGACGCATTGAAAGCGAATTCTAGAACTTTAAGTTCAAAGTTTGATTTAATTTGGTTTTGGGTCAAATTCTTAGTTTCGTTGTTTTTTTTCACATTCCGGAAATTCGAGTGAGTCCGTATCATGAATACAGACCTGCCAGTGCCTTTGGACGGGGTCCCGAGGGGCTCGGGTGAGTTTCGGACCCTTCAGAGTTAAATTCAAAAACCAATTTTTCACTGACTGGTTTCCTTCAGTGTGATCGCAGGTGCAATAATGCGATCACATAGAAGGAGTTGGCAGTGTGTGGAAAAATTCCCTGTGTGATCACATGGGCTTGTCTGCATTTGCACAGGGGTGATTTGTGGCCTGACCCAGTTTTGTTCTCTGCGTTCGCACCCCCTCCCCCGCAATCGCACAGGCCTGGCCCAATTACTCTCCGCGATTGCAAGTCTCCTTGTACAATCGCACAGTAGACTTTTCAGGGGTCCTGGCCATTGACTTGTGCGATTTCATTGCCCAGTTGCGATCGCACATAAGAGGAAGCTGGGCAGTGTTAGTTTTAAACGGGACTTAGTCCCATTTTAGCCATTTTTCTTCACTTGTGGCGATTTTGGGAGCTTTCAAAGAAGAGATATCACCTAGAAACTGAGAGGTAAGTGATTCCTATTATAATTTAAGTTGAATACTTGAATTTTTACGTAGATTAACACACTAATTAGTGAAAAATCATGGGTTAGAGTAAAAATCTAGGTTTTATAAAAAAATGGAAGGATTACCAAGAAATTTGCCATGGAATCATACAAAAACTATATATTAATGATCCTTAGGTTATGGATAAGTGTTTCCTTCGAATATTTCCGGAATCCAAGCACGTGGGCCTGGGGGTGTATTTTGAGATATTGCAAAGTAGGCTAAATTGGTTAACTGAATAGGAAAATTCCATACTTTTGAGCATAAATTGATGTATTGATGTAACATTTGGCTAGTTTCGAGTCCTTGGATGACGTGTTTGGAGTTTCGGGCACGTTCTTGACCCGGAGAGTAGGTTCGACACAAGGTGAGTCTCCTTTCTAACCTTTTAATAGAGAATTGTCCCCATAGGTGATTATAAGTAATTGCATGTCCTTATTTGCGGGGGCTACGCACGCATGAAGTGACGAGAGTCCGTGCGTAGCTACTACTATGTTATGTTGGGTAGTTCTAGGACTCACAAGCATGCTTATATGTGCCTTACATGTGTTCCTTAATGCATTTTGAGTTGCCTATTATCCTTGAATTGGCATGAGAATATTAGGAAGTTATGTTCCATATTATATTGCTTAGGTTCTTGCTTTAAAGTATAATCTTTGTTAACTCCCTAAATATTGATAATTTTATGTATGTATGCGGCACCCTCGTCACATGTATGATTCGTGAGCAGAATAGCCCTACTATTATGTCAACCGCGTCGCATGTTCGATTCGTGAGCGGGATAATAGATGCACCTATGGTTCGAGCCGTTCGACCTTCGGAAGTGCACATTTATTTTTGTGACGCTTAGGCCGTACGCTTTCGGCCTTCTATGTGCTATATAACTTACTGTGAGTTTTGTTGTAATTGTATAAACTGTCTCATGGGAAAAGGGAATTTAGTACATTATATGCTAGTGAAACTGACATGCAAAGGTAATTACAATTATACTTGATATTTTATGTCTTTGTGATTACTACGACTGTTATACCTGCCTAGCCCTTATTAAATTATGTTATTTAAACTTAACCCTAGTAAGTATGATGTTTACCTCTCGTCACTACTTCTTCTTGATTAGACGGGATACTCACTGGGTACATATTTGTTTATGTACTCATGATACGCTTCTGTACTTAATTGTACAGGCTCTGAGGCAGGTGTATCTAGGTATTCATCCGGCGCTCGTCCCTGACGTATAGTAGGCGTGGACTCATTGGTGAGCTACTTTGCTTGACGCTTATCTCTGCCAGCACCTTGGATTTCCTCTTTTCTTTTATTTTTTTGTATTATTTCTTCAAACAGTAGGGAAAACTTGTACTTTCTTTGGGATATTAATTTCTATTAAATGCCCGTAGACCTGTGATGCCAGTTCCTGGCATGACCACGTAGTAGATATTCTATTCTTTTGGGTTGTAATGATGGTGGTGATTACTATATTTATTGCTCACTTTTGGTTGTCTAAGTCACTAATTTACTTCGAATTTATGCATTTGAAAGAAAAATCTCTTAAGTATGGTGAATTGTTTTATAAATCAAAAAGGGATCACTAGTAAATTAAGGTTTGCTTGCCTAATATCGAAGTTGGGCGCCATCGCGACCTAAATTGGGATTTGGGTCGTGACAACATGGTATCAGAGCTCTAGGTTCACATAGATCTCACAAGTCACGGGCAAACCTAATGTAGTCTTGCGGATCGATACGGAGACATCTGTATTTATTTTCGGGAGGCTATAGGGTGTTAGGAAACCTCTCTTTATTCATGTTCTATCGTGCAGTTGATGGTTTTATTAAATCTTATTCTTCTATTCTCTCACAGATGGTGAGGACTCGCGCGGCTGACGTTCCAGACCCGGGATATTCCGCTACCCCCGCCGCCCGAGGCCGGGGGAGGGCACCGGCCCGAGGTAAGGACGAGGGCGTCCTAGAGCTGTTCCAGTAGCACACCCAGCAGATCCGGCAGAGGATCCTATCATAGAGGAGCAGGGCGAGGTGCCCCCAGCAGATCCTGTCCCAGTAGACTTTATGACAGCGCCAGGCTTCCAGGAGATCATGGGCCGTATGATGCGGTTCATGGACACTATGACTCAGGCTGGTTTATTTCCAGCGGATCCTGCCATATCTCAGGCGGGAGGGGGAGCCTAGACCCCTACTGCCCAGACCGCAGGACATGCAACAGCAGTATATCAGACTCTGGGTACAATGTCCGTGGGTGGAGCCCAGCCGGTAGCAGCAGCACCTGAGCTCAGACCAGCTGCGGACGGCGATCCGCAGAAGTTACTGGATAGATGGAACCACTTGCACCCTCCTACCTTTGGAGGTGAGAAGGGAGAGGATGCCCAGGACTTCATTGATAGGTGCAGGGACAGACTGCACAACATGAGGATACTGGAGTCCCATGGAGTGGACTTCACTACTTTTCAGCTTGAGGGCAGGGCCAGCAAATGGTGGCAGTCCTATGTCCTTGGTATACCGACAGGTTCCCCTTTCATCACTTGGGAGCAGTTTACTCAGCTGTTCCTGGAAAGATATATCCCACCCTCAGAGAGGGAAGAGCTGCGGTATCAGTTTGAGTAGCTGGAGCAGGGACAGATGTCAGTGACAGCCTACGAGGCCAAGTTTTCCAAGTTGTCTCATAATGACCTTATGATACTTCCTACTGATGCTGAGAGAATGCGGAGATTTGTAGCTGGGCTACACTCAGGTATTAGGGACAACATGGCCCGAGAGGTGGAGATGGGGACTCCCTATCAGCTTGTGGTCGAGATAGCTCGCCGGATTGAGGGTTATCGATCGAGGGGCAGAGAGCAGAGTTAGAAGGATAAGAGAGCTAGATTTTTCTGAGGATTTCAGAGGTGCTGCAGCCAGGGGTAGTGGTCAGTTCGGTATAGGCCAGCCTAGCAGGACTCCATATTCAGCTCCTCCACCACCTCCCCGTGGTGCTCCAGTGAGGCCCTATTTCAGCGCCATGCCAGAGGGTTCTCACTACCCCCAGCAATCTATGGTTCTTCTTTAGGGCACCAGGCCATGCCACAGGAGAGATGTTATGAGTGTGGGGATCCAGGCCATATGAGGAGGACTTGTCCCAGGCTTCGGGGCAAGGCCGTTCAACAGAGCTATCAACCTACATTTTCAGCACCGGCAGTTCGTCCACCCAGAGGTGGAGGCCAGACTGGTAGAGGTCGTCCCAGAGGTGGAGGCCAGGCAGGGGGAGCTCTGCCGGCCCCTATTCATTCCAGAAGAGGTCAGTCATCCGGTGCTCCAGCTAGATTCTATGCTATTCCGGCCCGATCAGATGCAGTGGCCTCAGATGCCGTGATCACACGTACTATTTTAGTAGGTGGTATAGATGAATCAATGTTATTTGATCCAGGATCCACCTATTCATATGTGTTAGCTTTATTTGCTTGTTTCCTGGATGTTCCTCGCGAGTCCTTGGGTACTCCTATTTATGTGTCCACTCCCGTGGGCGATTCTGTGGTTGTAAACCACATTTATCGGTCCTGTGTGATTTCATTTTGCGGGTTCGAGACCAGAGCGGATCTTCTATTGCTTGACATGGTTGATTTTGGGGTTATTTTAGGCATGGATTAGTTATCTACTTATCATGCCGTGCTATATTTCCATGCCAAAATAGTTACTTTAGCCATGCCCGAGTCGCCTAGGCTGGAGTGGAGAGGTTCCTCAGTTAGTGCAGCCAGCCGGGTTGTTTCATTCCTGAAGGCTCGACATATGGTCGAGAAGGGTTGTATGGCCTATCTTGATTATGTGCGGGACACCACCGCCGAGTCTCCGACGATTTATTCAGTGCCAGTAGTTCGAGAGTTTGCTAATGTATTTCCTTCAGACCTTCCAGGCATGCCTCCGGATTGTGATATTGATTTCTGCATTGACTTAGCTCCAGTAACCCAGCCTATATCTATTCCTCCGTACCTTATGGCTCCGAAGGAGTTGAAGGAGAAGCTTGAGGAGTTGTTGGCTAAGGGGTTCATCAGACCGAGTGTATCACCGTGGGGTGCTCCAGTTCTATTTGTGAAGAAGAAGGATGGGTCCATTAAGAACAAGTATCCTTTGCCGCGCATCGATGATTTGTTTGACCAGTTGCAGGGTGCTCGGGTGTTTTCTAAGATTTATTTGAAATCGGGATATCATCAGTTGAGGATTCGGGCCTCAGATGTTCCGAAGACTGCTTTTCGTACGAGATATGGCCATTATGAGTTCCTGGTGATGTCCTTTGGCTTGACTAATGCCCCAGCAACATTTATGGACTTGATGAACAGGGTGTTCAGGCCATACATTGATTTTTTTGTCATCGTCTTCATTGATGACATTCTGAGTTACTCCCGTAGCCCAGGAGAGCACGAGCAGCATTTGAGATTTGTGCTCCAACCTTGCGAGAACGGAAGCTATATGCTAAGCTCTCCAAGTGTGAGTTTTGGTTGGATTCTGTGGCATTCTTGGGACATGTGGTATCCTAGAGGGTATCAAGGTTGAACCTAAGATGATTGAGGCAGTTCAGAGTTGGCCACGTCCTATTTCAGCTACAGAGATCAGGAGTTTCTTGGGTCTAGCAGGCTACTACCGGCGATTTTTGGAGGGCTTTTCATCCATTACAACCCCACTGACTAGATTGACTCAGAACAGTGCCCCGTTCTGATGGTCCGACGAGTGTGAGGCGAGCTTTCAGAAGCTCAAGACAGTATTGACCGCAACACCAGCCCTGGTATTGCCTTCTGGTTCTAGAATGTATACAGTATATTGCGACGCTTCACGCGCTGGCTTGGGGTGTGTGTTGATGCAGGAAGGGAGAGTTATTTCTTATTCTTCGCGCCAGTTGAAGGTTCATGAGAAGAATTATCCTGTGCACGATTTGGAGTTGGCGGCGATTGTTCGTGCTCTTAAGATTTGGATGCACTATTTGTATGGGGTGTCCTATGAGGTTTATACGGATCACCGCAACTTAAAACACTTATTCAAACAGAGGGATCTTAATTTGAGGCAGTGTAGGTGGCTTGAGTTTCTGAAGGATTATGACATCACCATTCTTTATCATCCGGGCAAGGCGAATGTGGTAGTAGATGCTTTGAGCAGGAAGGCGGAGAGTATGGGTAGCTTGGATTATATTGCAGCAGAGGAGATACCTCTAGCCTTGTACATTTAGTCCTTGGCTAATCGCCTGGTGCGATTAGACCTTTCAGAGCCTCATCGAGTTCTAGAACATGTGGTTGCTCAATCTTCGTTATTGGGTGAAATTAAGGCTCGACAGTTTGATGATCCGTGCTTGGCAGAGCTTCGGGAGACAGTGGTTCAGGGTGGTGACAAGGAGGTTAATATTGGCGAGGATGGTTTTCTGAGACTTCAGGGTCGTTTATGTGTTCCTAATGTTGATGGCCTGAGGGAGAGGATTCTAGAGGAGGCACACACTTCTCAGTATTCTGTTCATCCTGGTGCTACAAAGATGTAGCATGACTTGAAGCAGCATTTCTGGTGGAGGCGGATGAAGAAGGACATTATGGAGTATGTGGCTAGGTGTCTTGATTGCCAGCAGGTTAAGTGTGAGCACCAGAGGCCAGGAGGCCTACTTCAGCAGTTGCCCATTCCTGAGTGGAAGTGGGAGCGCATCACTATGGACTTCATGGTTAGGTTGCCTCAGACTTTGCGGAATGTTGACGCGGTTTGGGTCATTGTGTATAGGTTGGCCAAGTCGGGGAATTTCATTCTAGTGGATACTACATATACTTATGAGAGGTTGGCCCAAATATACATTCGGGAGATAGTCATGTTGCACGGTGTGCCGATGTCCATTATATCAGATCGAGGTCCTCAGTTCACCTCGCACTTCTGGAGAGAGTTGCATAATGAGATAGGTACCTAGATAGATCTCAGCACAACATTTCACCCTCAGACTGATGGTCAGTCGGAGCGTACAGTTCAGATATTGGAGGACATGCTCAGGGCATGTGTGATTGACTTCGGAGGTCTGTGGGACCAGTTCTTGCCTTTGATCGAGTTTGCTTACAATAATAGTTATCAGTCCAGCATTGAGATGGCACCATTTGAGGCTTGTATGGTCGCCGATGTCGTTCTCCTATCGGGTGGTTTGAGCCTGGCGAGGCTAAGTTATATGGCACCGACCTGGTGAGAGATGCTTTGGAGAAAGTGAAGTTGATTCAGGAGAGGCTCCGCACGGCACAGTCCAGACAGAAGAGTTACGCGGATCAGAAGGCGCGTGATGTATCATTTATGGAGGGAGATAAGGTTCTGTCGAAAGTCTCGCCGATGAAGGGTATTATGAGGTTCGGGAAGAAGGGCAAGCTGAGCCCGAGGTTTATAGGTCCTTTCGAAGTATTGAGGTGAGTTGGAGGGGTTGCTTATGAGCTTGCTTTACCTCCCAGTTTAACAGGAGTTCATCCGGTCTTTCATGTATCCATGCTCCGGAGGTACCACGCCGACTTCTCTCATGTGGTTTATTTCAGCACTATTCAGTTGGATGAGAAGTTGGGCTACGAGGAGAAGCCAGTTGCTATTATTGATAGGCAGGATCGCCAGTTGAGATCCAAGAGAGTTTTTGCTGTAAAGGTCCGGTGGAGGGGCCAACCAGTCGAGGAGGCGACCTGGCAGTCCGAGGAGGACATACGGAGCAAATATCCACACCTATTCGGCACTTCAGGTATGATTCTAGACCCGTTCGAGGATGATATTTTGTTTAAGAGGTGGAGAATGTAACGACCCAACCGGTCGTTTTGTGTATCAGTGATGTGCCGGAGAATTTTGGCACATTTAATACCAAATTTCTTAGATTATAGATTGTTTCAAGAGCATTACCTTTTATACTTATAGAATTTTGATGTTATGCAGTGTTAAAAAGTGAGGAAATTAACACTATGCGATCGCATATTTGACAAGAGGACGTCGCAGAACTAACATGCGAATCGCATAATGCACCAAGGGATCGCAGACCTCAACAGAAAGATAGGCCAAATTCAAGAGAAACAATACGGTCGATTGTGCGTTCGCATAACTCACATGCGAGCCGCAGAGTTAACCGCAGAATCCCTGGTACCTGATGCTGCCTCAAGTATGCGATGCAAATCTGCGGTCGCATATCAACAATGCGAACCGGAGATCAACAATGCGATGCTACCTGGAAACTAGGGTTAGAGACGCGAACGCATAGTTGACCTGAGGGGTATTTTTGTCCGTTTTTGGCCCTAATTTTTAGCCCACTATAAATAGATTTATTAGGGTTTTGTGGTCATTCTTGTCTAGTCTTGGAGGGACATTACCATATTAAATATTCTCCTCCTTTTTGGAAGCATTAGAGGAAGAAATCCTTGGTTTTGTAAGCATTCATGACACTTATTATTCTTAGCTTTTTGTCATTTATTATGTGTAGCTAGCCTAAAATACTAAGGTTGTGGACCCTAAATGGGTGTTACGTAGTTGGGTATTTGCCATTGAATATATGCATAATGGGTTGTTGATATTTATTTACTCTTCATTTCATATTTATTGTTAGTGGTTGCAGACATTAACTTATGCCATAAATTCTTTCTTAGCTTGGAAAAGTGGGTTAGACTTGGTAAGAGTAAATATCAATGACTCAAGACTTTAAACCTTGTTTAATAGAATCACTTAGGAATAAGTTAGTTTTATTTGGCAATAATGATTTGGTTTTACTGCAACTCTTTTATATTTGGGAAAATTATAAAGAGGAGATTCTACCCTATTATTGGAAAATATTGGGTAGACATTTAGAAATCAGTGCATATCAAGAACTTCCCATTAGAAATTTATCATATTAATACCCATTTGCATTACACTTCATAAAAGGGGACACAACCTTGGTCTACTTAATAATATTAATTACAACTTTAATTAATTCTCATTGACACTACATTTACTAGATTATTACACAACAAATCCCCATATTCCTGTTCACTAATGGAAAGGAATTATGATTTGAGTTGAGAATCACACTATCAAAGTATTATTTTCACACCTATTCCCTGTGGGATTCGACCCCAACCTTGTTGGGTTATTATATTTGACTTCGATCGCTTTACACTATTTTAAAGTATAATTTGAGCGTATCAATCAGGACTCCGTTCCCCTAAATGAGACTTCCCGTAGCGGCTTATTATGACTTATGACTTCCGGGGACGGGTGGTTCGGGATTCGAAAACGTTTAGAGTGGTATAGGAACTTGGTTCCTTAAGGTTGGCCTTTAAGGCCAAAGTTTGACTTCGATCAATTTCGCTATTGTTTTTCACGTTCCCGAAATTCGAGCGAGTCCGTATCATGAATAAAGACCTTCCACTGCCTTTGGACGGGGTCCCGAGGGGCTCGGGTGAGTTTCGGACCCCTCGGAGTTAAATTCAAAAAACCAGATTTTCACTGACTAGTTTCCTTCAATGCGATCGCAGGTGCAATAATGCAATCACATAGAAGGAGTTGGCAGGGTGTGGGAAAATGCCCTGTGCGATCGCATGGGCTTGTCTGCGTTCGCACAGGGGTGATTTGTGGCCTGGCTCATTTTTGTTCTCTGCGTTCGCATCCCCTCCCCCGCAATCGCACATGCCTGGCCCAATTACTCTCCGCGATCGCAAGACTCCTTGTCACACTGTAGAATTTTCAGGGGTCCTGGCCGTTAACTTGTGTGATTGCACTGCCCCAACTGCGATCGCACAGAAGGGGCAGCTGGGTAGTGTGAGTTTTAAACGGGACTTAGTCCCATTTTAGCCATTTTTCTTCACTTGTGGCGATTTTGGGAGCTTTCAAAGAGGAGATTTCACCTAGCAACTGAGAGGTAAGTGATTCCTACTATAATTTAAGTTGAATACTTGGACTTTTAGGTAGATTAACACACTAATTAGTAGAAAATCATGGGTTAGAGTGAAAAACCTAGGTTTTATGGAAAATGGGAGATTTTCCAAGATCTTTGCCATGGAATCATACAAAAACTATATATTAATGATCCTTAGGTTATGGGTAAGTGTTTCCTTCGAAAATTTCCGGAATCCGAGCACGTGGGCCCGGGGGTGTATTTTGAGATATTGCAAAGTAGGCTAAATTGGTTAACTAAATAGGGAAATTCCATACTTTTGAGCATAAATTGATGTATTTATGTAACATTTGGCTAGTTTCGAGTCCTTGGGTGACGATTTTGGAGTTTCGGGCGCATTCTTGACCCGGAGAGTAGGTTCGACACAAGGTGAGTCTCCTTTCTAACCTTGTAAGAGGGAATTGTCCCCATAGGTGATTATAAGTAATTGCATGTCCTTATTTGCGGGGGCTACGCACTCACGAAGTGACGAGAGTCCGTGCGTAGCTACTACTATGTTATGTTGGGTAGTTCTAGGACTCACACACATGCTTATGTGTGCCTTACATGTGTTCCTAAATTCATTTTGATTTGCTTATTATCCTTGAATTGGCACGAGAATATTAGGAAGTTATGTTCCATATTATATTGCTTAAGTTCTTGCTTTAAAGTATAACCTCTGTTAACTCCCTAAATATTGATAATTTTATGTATGTATGCGGCACCCCGTCACATGTATGATTCGTGAGCGGAATAGCCCTATTATTATGTCAACCGCGTCGCATGTTCGATTTGCGAGCGGGGTAATAGATGCATCTATGGTTCGAGCGGTTCAACCCTCGGTTGTATATTTATTTTCGCGACGCTTCGGCTGTACACTTTCGACATTCTATGTGCTATATAACTTACTGGGAGTTTTGTTGTAATTGTATAAAATGTCTCATGTGAAAAGGGAATTTAGTACATTATATGCTAGTGAAACTGACATGCAAAGGTAATTACAATTATACTTGATATTTTATGTCTTTGTGATTACTACGACTGTTATACCTGCCTAGCCCTTATTAAATTATGTTATTTAAACTTCGACCCTAGTAAGTATCACGTTTACCTCTCCTCACTACTTCTTCGAGATTAGACAAGATACTCACTAGGTACATATTTGTTTATGTACTCATGCTACGCTTCTGTACTTAATTGTACAGGCTCTGAGGCAGGTGCATCTGGGTATTCATCCGACGCTCGTCCCTGACGTATAGTGGGCGTGGACTTGTTGGTGAGCTACTTTGCTTGACGCTTATCTCTGCCAGCACCTTGGAGTTCCTCTTTTCTTTTATTTTTTTGTATTATTTCTTCAAACAGTAGGGAAAACATGTACTTTCTTTGGGATATTAATTTCTATTAAATGCCCGTAGACCTGTGATGCCAGTTCCTGGCATGCCCACGTAGTAGATATTCTATTCTTTTGGGTTGTAATGATGGTGGTGATTACTATATTTATTGCTCACTTTTGGTTGTCTAAGTCACTAATTTACTTAGAATTTATGCATTTGAAAGAAAAATCTCTTAAGTATGGTGAATTGTTTTATAAATCAAAAAGGGATCACTAGTAAATTAAGGCTGGCTTGCCTGACATCGAAGTTGGGCGCCATCGCAACCTAAATTGGGATTTGGGTCGTGAAAAACCACAACATAAATGGCTAGCAGGGCTAGACAAAATACTATCATACTCGTCGGTACAAAGAGGGAAGTATGATGTTTATCTCTCGTCACTACTTCTTCTTGATTAGACGGGATACCCACTGGGTACATATTTGTTTATGTACTCATGATACGCTTCTGTACTTAATTGTACAGGCTCTGAGGCAGGTGTATCTAGGTATTCATCCGGCGCTCGTCCCTGACGTATAGTAGGCGTGGACTTGTTGGTGAGCTACTTTGCTTGAAGCTTATCTCTGCCAGAACCTTGGAGTTCCTCTTTTCTTTTATTTTTTTGTATTATTTCTTCAAACAGTAGGGAAAACTTGTACTTTCTTTGGGATATTAATTTCTATTAAATGCCTGTAGACCTGTGATGCCAGTTCCTGGCATGCCCACGTAGTAGATATTCTATTCTTTTGGGTTGTAATGATGGTGGTGATTACTATATATATTGCTCACTTTTGGTTGTCTAAGTCACTAATTTACTTAGAATTTATGCATTTGAAAGAAAAATCTCTTAAGTATGGTGAATTGTTTTATAAATCAAAAAGGGATCACTAGTAAATTAAGGCTGGCTTGCCTGACATCGAAGTTGGGCGCCATCGCAACCTAAATTGGGATTTGGGTCGTGAAAAACCACAACATAAATGGCTAGCAGGGCTAGACAAAATACTATCATACTCGTCGGTACAAAGAGGGAAATCGGGACAAAGGGGAAAACCGCTCGACTACCCCTTAACCTACAACCCTAATGCTCGACCTCCACAACTTCCTATCAAGAGGCATTGATCACGCTCAACTATGTCTTGTAGAAGACTAAGCGGGCGTTGCAAATATAATCCTG
>ML339844.1:0-13442 GCA_005239505.1 Nicotiana paniculata | reverse complement strand
AGCTAAAATCTAATGAACTAGCTATTACAACATAATAAGCTGAGTGCTTCCTTCTCCTGTCAGCGTATATGAATCCAAGTGCCAGTGGAAAATACCAAGCAAAGCCTATCAAGCTCTCACCGGGCGCCAGGGTATACTGTCCATAGGCTAAAATGAATTCCAAACATCTCCACCACAGAGTTGAAGCCAGCATAGTATTCCAAGTGTAGCTACTATATGAACTCCATATGCAGTGAACTGAGTTTGTCCAAGTATTAATCATGTGCTCGCTTATCAAACTTAACATGTAGAAGAGCCTGACTTTAGGCAGACTTTGCAAGGCAAAATCCAGGCTTGACTTGGCTTTAGGCAGGCTTTCCAAGGCTAAAGCCAGACTTGAGCTGGCTTTAGGCAGGCTTTGCAAGGCAAAAGCCAAGCTTGAGCTGGCTTTAGGCAGGCTTTGCAAGGCAAAAGCCAGGCGTGAGCTGGCTTTAGGCAGGCTTTGCAAGGCAAAAGCCAGTCGTGAGCTGGCTTTAGGCAGGCTTTGCAAGGCAAAAGCCAGGCTTCGTAACTGTGCCTTTTTTTGGCCTTGTAAGCTCAAAGCTTTCCATTGCTAGAACCTTTAGTGTAGACATCATTCTAAACATTGCTAAACCATCCTCAGATTGAGCATGGAAGCATGCTAATACCACTGAGAAATGATTCACCAATCTACAAAAATACCACATTACAGGTTCAACGTTTTTCTTAGTATTTGACCATATCAGAAGTATGATAAATTTTACCATCCAACACCCGCTTATCGCATTATTCCTGTACACTATCAAAGCACCCCCAGAATGAGCATGTGACCATGCTAATATCACTAGAAAGTACCTTAATAACATACACAATGAGACAAAGAAACATGTAGGTTTGTGCAGAGTCCAATCATGTGAAGCCATCAATCTGGGGTTCTTCTCTTTGCTATCCTAACCATAAGGTTAGGTGTTTGAGATTTGTCTAGATTGATCAACCTCCTCCCTGCACTAGGCAGTTCAGAGAACGAATGAAACTCAGATGTACCTGCAATAGAAAACATAATGTTAGCTATAAAATCCGCCACTAAGTTGCCTTCTCAGAACACATGTTGAAATATCACATTGAAGTTGCCATTCATCTCTATAATTTTCTTCACATTATTTGAAATTACCCAAGGAGGATCCCATTCCCCTTCCGCCACTTTCTTCATCACCAATGAATCAGTCTCCAATATGAGAGGGTAAAGATCATGCTCCACACAGTATTCCAACCCTTGAAGAATAGCCTTATCTTCAACCACCACATTAGTTGTCACCCCCAGGTCTACTTCCCTAGTATACACCACATCACCTTCATCATCGCTCACACAAAAGCCTAAGGATCTAGGACCAGGATTTCCTTTTGAGGCTCCATCAATATTGCATTTTTACCAACCTTGAAAAGGAAGCTGCCATGTTACTCTTGTAGTGATCAATATAGGTTTATATCCTTCAAAATATTGAATTATGTCTGGCCATAATAATGGAATATTAGGCATCCAAGCATATCTCACCCTTGCCAATTGATGCAATGTCCTATTGATCTCATGAATCACCCTATTTGTGGACACTGAACCCCCATATTTACCTATATTTCTTCTCTTTCAAAGTTCCCAAGTGATGATAGCTCATACTGCTTGAAATAATGGCTTTAACTTTGGACAACATTGAGCATACCACCAATGCCTTATAACCTGCTTTAATTGAATCAATGGCACAGTAATTCCAACAGCCCCCATGAACAAGTTCCATACCTCAGATGCAGTAGGACTTGTGACATATATATGCTCAATAGATTCCTCTTGGGGCTGCTGACAACACCAACACCTAGACATCACCATTTGCCCCTGCCTCCTCCACATGTCATCAGTGGCTATTTTCTACCTCCACAATCTCCACAATCTCCACAAGAAGAAGGATATCTTGAATGGTAAGCCTTTAATCCACATTAACTTTAATTCCTGATTAGGGTCAGCCCTATGCCTTAATATTTTCCAAGCACTGTTAACAGTGAACTTGCCTGAAGGAGTTGGCATCCAGTATGGCCTGTCCCACTATCTCTCACTGCCTTCATAATACACATTTGGCCTTATATGTTCTACAATTTCCTCATTGAAAGTTTGATCTAGAAGCTGATCATCCCATGTGTAACGACCCGGTCGGTCATTCCAAGAGTTTAGCCCGTTTCCTCTATTTCTGCTTCATTGCTTGTGTGGTTCATCTCTTTTGGGTTGTGTTGGGTTGGTTGGCTCGGGCTTAGAGTGATTGTGGAGAGAAAGGATACACTTAGTCTCTTAGCTTGGTTCAATAGTTGGAAAAGTCAACCGGAAGTTGACTTATATGTATATGATCTCGAAATAAAGTTTTTATGGTTCAGATGGCTTTGTTAGGTTATTTTGGGACATAGGAGTGTATTCAGAATGTTATTTGGAGGTCCGTAATAGAATTAAGCTTGAATTGGCGAAATACGAGTTTTGGCGATTTTCGGTCGGTACTGGAAAATAAGCTATCGAGGCCGGAATGGAATTCCAAAAGTCGGAACAGGTCCATAGTGTCATTTGGGATGTGTGTGAAAAATTTCAGGTCAATCGGATAAGGTTTGGTCAGATTCGGCATCGTTGGCGAAATTCAGAAGTTTAGAAATCCTTAGGCTTGAATTTCGAGTAAATTGGGTGATTGGATGTTGGTTTGAGTGTTCCAAGGATTTGACTTAGTTTGTGTGTTGATATATAACGTGTTGTTATATTTGGTTGAGGCCTCGAGGGCCTCGGGCGTGTTTCAGATGGTTAACGGATTGGATTTGGGAAGATTGAACTGCTGAAAATGGGCTGGTGTAATTCTTCTGGTGTGGCCGCACCTGCGATTGGGAGCCGCAGATGCGACGATCGTAGGTGCAGTTATGGATCGCAGATGCGGAAGATGAGTCCTGGGCAATTGAGCACAAGTGCGGAAGAGAGGCTTCGCACCTGCGAGCCCGCAGGTGCGAAGGGGCAACCACAAATGCGAAGTAGGCATAACTGAGTTCCGCAGATGCGCACCTAGGACCGCAGGTGCGAGTCCGCAGGTGAGAGTTAAGTGTCCGTAGGTGCAGAATCCCACGGAACCTATATAAGTTGCACTTCACGAATTTTCTCGTACTTCACCATTTTTGAAGACGGGTTTTGGAGCTTTTTGAGGGATTTCGAAGAGGGATTCAAGGGAAACACATTGAGGTAACATTTTTGAACCTAATACTCGATTCTATGTTGGCATTTGACTGATTAATCATAAAATTAGTGGGGTTTAATGGTGTAATTTGAGGGATTAGGGCTTGAAGTTCTAAACTTTGAATTAAGGATTTGAGGGGCCAATTGTTGTCGGATTTTAGTGTATTTGGCATGTACGNGTGTAAGGATTCCAGTTTTATAATTTTTATCGAATTCCAAGATGTGGGCTCGGGGGGTCGGGTTTGACCAATTTCGTGATTTTTGGTTGAATTTGATAATTTGCGAGTGGGCTTCGTTCCTTAGCATATATTAATGATGTGAATATGATTTTTGGTAGATTTGGAGCAATCGGAGGCCGAATTTTGAGGCGAAGGCATTGAGGGATAGGATTTTAGCCGGTTTTGAGGTAAGTAACGTTTCTAAATTTGGTTCTGAGGGTTCGAAACCCCGAACTATATGCTATATGATTATAATTAAGGTGACGCACATGCCAAGTGACGGGCGTGCGGGCGTGCACACGAGTGATTTGTGGTCTGACTCATCCCATGGCCCTATCTAGTAGCTATTCTGGATTGATATCCGCACTTTTATTGATGTGGTTAATGTGAACATGCTAGAAATCATGCTAAGTCAAATGCTAGGGCTTCACGCTGAACATGCTGAGACCCGAGTGGTCGTATATTGCTGTCTCCTTATGTGTTTATTTGATTTTGTATACTCAGTCCTGTCATAGCATATCATTTCATGCCTCAGTCTCGGTAATTGTTGATTTTATATATATTTATCATTATTTTGGGCTAGTTCATGCATTTGTGAGCTCATGTGAGCGAGACTGGAGAGTAATGACTGAGTGAGGCCGAGAGCCTGTTATTGAGACAGTTATGAGATCGGACTGCACACCGCAACGATACTCTGATCATGCCTTTGTTGGCTTGATATAGCGCTTGGGCCAATAGGAGCCCCTCCGGAGTCTTTACACCCCCCCAATGAGCGCATTGATATTGATGGATGGATCTTACCTGGACATGGATCTTGTCCGAAGTTGATGATATGTGAAGGATGGATCGTGCCTGGACATGGATCTTGTTCGAGTGTTGTGTTCTGGATATGGATCTTCTTCGTGGGGCTGGATCAGCCTTTTCCTCAGTACTGAGTGACTACGGTCACCGGTGTTTGTGTACTATCTAGGATGGATATTCCCTGGGCCTAAGAGCCATATACAGTACTTAGTGGACTTCTGTGTGAGAGATGTGAGCACTATGTGCATTTCCACACCGTTGATACATTGGCATGTAGAGTATTGGGACATACTTGGGTTACTTAACATATCAGTCATATTTTGTTTTCATTATCTGTTGAAACTGTGAGCATGCCTAAATTCTGTGGACTGTTTTCATTACAATTATTGGGGTCTAGTCCGTCACTACCTCTCAATCCGTAGTTTGGGTTCGTTACTTCTGAGTTGGTATACTCACGTTACCCCCTGCACCTTGTGTGCCGATCCAGGTACAACGAGACCCGGTAGTGGTTGTTGAGCTACAACTAGAGTTCCTTTGGAGGTATCGAAGTAGTAGCTGGCGATCGTAGCCTCGACTACCTCCTTCTCTATCTACCTATCTTATTTATTTATTTCAGACAACTTTATGTTGGCATTGTATTTTTGGATATTCGATGTAGTAGCTCATGACTCGGTGACACTAGATCTGGGTTCGGGTTTTCCTCTTACTTATGTTTTCAATGATGATTAAACTCTTAAATGCTTTATAAACATGAGACTTTTGCTGCAAATATAATGAATTTTTCAGAAATTATCTTGTAACAAATGAAATGTGTGGCTTACCTGATTTCACGATAGGCGCCATCACGATCTGGTAGTTGGGGTCGTGACACCATGCTTCACCTTGCCGTAGTTTTGCCACCTCCTGAAGATCTTCATTGATTGGAAAGTCTTCAGGTAATACGTGATAAAGGTAGGAATCCTATTTATCTTTTCTCTCTCTCTATATATCTTTTTCTTTTTAAAGATTTTTTTCCCCTTTTCAAACCATTTATCTTATTTAAAAGTTAACATCCATATCTCACACCTCTTTATTGAAGGATGTGACTTTTCAACTCCATAACCCCCAATTATTTAATGCGTTATAAATTACTTCTTAGGTTGTAGCTTTTAAAATCCATAACCCCAATTTGTTAGTGTTATAAATTGTATTTTTCATTCTTTTTTTAGTCACTAAATTGTATTTTTCCAACCTTATGAGGTTTGATGACTTACCTCTCTCAGTTTTGTCCTATTTCATTAGTTAGATCTAATTCTAGCAGTAGCATCAACAAAAAACATACCCCATATGTTGATTTAGTCATGTATCTTGGTTTTGAATCTGGCAAGTTTTGGTTCCTTATCAAATTTACAACTTCTAGGTATCATCAAATTTCTTCCTTCAAAACAAACTTTGTGTTAGTATCTCGGAAGGAGGAATACTCCAAAATCTATTTACATCTTATAAAAACTTCTTTATTTTCTTAACTGGTCCCCCATTTTCATCATGTAAGTATTGAAAATCAATTTTTTTCTTCTTATGAAAAGTTATTTGTTGAGGAAAATCTATATGCCTATCATCTATATGTTATGATGAATGCACTTTAACTTTATTATGTTGTTGTAATAGAGAAAGATAATGAAATTTTTAGCGGTTGTAAGAACTTATTGCAATATATAAATTTAAATAATTTCTTCATTATATATATATATATATATAGATAGAGAGTTATAAAGGAGATCACATGTTCTGAAGGTTAGTAAATGAAGAAGTATTTTCGTGAATATAGTTCCAGATTGATCATTGCAAGAGGAGCGTAACTCCCTCTGGTAAATTTAAGAATCAAAATCTTGATTACATTCACCTATAAAGTTTTTTGAGGATATGTATTGCACTTTCTGATTTATTTTACAGTGAGTAAATATTAGGTTAATGATTTTCTTTTAAAAAAAGAGTGGAAATGGATGAAACAATTCACATTTTACAATTTTATTATTCATGACAAAAAACAAAGCAAGAATACATATGTGGATTTGACCTTTTTTTGTCAACAGGAATTGTTAAAAAATCTAACAAATTAAGAATTAATTCTTACTTCTCCAAGGAACTCAATAAATCAAAGATCAAAAGCTCGGAGTATCTCCTCTGAAGTTCTATTTGTGCAGCGTGAGGATGGTGCTCGACATGAAGTTTCAGTTTTT
Organism: Nicotiana paniculata; assembly: GCA_005239505.1. Classification (NCBI taxonomy): domain Eukaryota; kingdom Viridiplantae; phylum Streptophyta; class Magnoliopsida; order Solanales; family Solanaceae; genus Nicotiana; species Nicotiana paniculata. The sequence goes on along the minus strand of ML339844.1, from coordinate 6,960 downwards.
TTTCTATTCTTTAACAACTGTATGACCCTATGAGGAGTCATTAAGGAAAATGAACAAATGTTTGAATCTTTTTCTGAAGCAGAGAATAAATTTAATGTGATGATAAGAAAAGAATGAGAAGGATGAGGTGGCAGATTTCAGAATGAGGAAGAAGACAGAAAATTACATATAAACAAAAAAAGAGGAAAAGAAAAGAGAAAAAATGGGCAGAAAAAGGAAAAATCTAAAAATACGGAATAAATAATGGTACATAGAGAGGGAAAGAAGTGAAAATGTAAATTTAAATATCATATATTTTTAATAATATACATACAATATTTATAACATAAAGATGAATTGCTAAAACTATGTAAGTAAAAAAATTAGAGGATATGATTAATCATGTCAAGAATCCTCTTCTATATTCCTATCATATACGGAGATGAAATATTTCATGTAACTGTTTTTCACCAAATTATTAGAAAAATTGCATTCTTTTTCATTCTATTTGATGAAGCCAAACACCTCATATAGTATGTGGATCTTTGTAATATACTTTAATTTTTTTCTTCTTTTCAAGTTCATCAATATTTAATAAAATTTTGTTTATTCACTTTATGATTATTATTATTCACCTAAGGTTTTGTAGTTTTAAACTACAATTGCAATCAATAAAAATTATTAACAATGATTATTAACTTAACAATGCTTGAAATGCAACTTAAAATCTAATATTACAATAGAAGAAAATTTTATTTAACCTAGCTATATGCATTGTATCATGGCGTAACATTTATAATCTACAAGTTCAAAAATAATAAAGGCCCATATGTACTTAGAAGATTAACTACCATTTGTTATTGACATGTATATAAATTAAGAAACTGAGAGGTAGGGGTGGGAATCAGTCGGTTCGGTTCGGTTTTGAACATTATCGGTGTTGCCTATCGATTATTGATTTACAAATATCATAACCCGATAACCAAACCGATAAGATATTGGTTAACGGTTATCAGTTAATCGGTTATCGATCATTATCGGTTCGGTTATCGGTTTACCCGATAAGATAAAACAACTAAAATAATTTCACAATATATAAAACTGTCGAGTGTCGAGTTTTCAATTATCTTCAAGTAAAATATACACTTGAAGATAGAATACAATTGAGAACGATTTTACAAATACAGTAATCAAAAGTCCCTTTTACTTTACATTCTACTGATTATTATATTCACTTTTAATGAACAAACAACAAATTATACGAATGCCCTCAAGGGAGTGGATAAAGGAAAGAAAAGAAGACACAGTTTACTCCTCCATTATAGTGGGACAAGTATTGAGGGGATTCCAATTGAAGAATAAATCAAAGAAAAAAACAATCATCATTCATCAGCATAAAAAGCCAAACATGAGAGAAGAACAAGAGTAAGCAAAAATCAAAACAATGCACAAGAAGCAAACAGATAAATACTGAGCCAAAACTTACACGATGCGACTGACGAGTGCCGGCATGAGTCTTGACGGTGAGCCGTGGTGACTGGACTGGCGGAGAACTGGTGAGGCAAACTGGCGGTGAACTGAGGTAAGTAGGGGTGCGGTACTGCGGCAGAAACAATTGGGATTTGAGAATAAGATTTGAGACTGGCGGAGAACTAAAGAGGAATTATGAAGATTAAACCCTAGTATAGTATAGTATGTATATACTTAAGGGTAAATTAGTAAATTAGTTCATTCTTATTGGGTTATCGGTTTTTACCCAATAACAGAATTGCAAAACGAGCCCGAACCGAGAACCCAATAAAAAAAAAATTTGACCCGCTACCGAACCGTTAACCTAATAACCCAATACCGATAATCCAATAAAGAATTAACAGTTCAGATTATCAATTTTACCCGATATATGCTCACCCCTACTGAGAGGTCAAATATAAGAAAGAGAAAGATCATTCAAATTTTAGAAGGGAAATTAATCAAAGCGTATGGGATATAATCATCGTTAAAAAATATGGAAGAGATAAAAGACACAATAATTACTTCAAGGAAACAATTATATCGTTTGAATGTTAGAAACTACTACTTAAATTAACAATTTAAAGATATAACGACCATTGGTCTTAAGTAATCCATATGTGCTAATAATAAGATTGTTTCTCGACCACATGATTTAGTAAGATCAATATGAACATACATTTATAAATTCTAATAATTGTGGTAAAATCATAATATGAAAATTTAATCAATATTTAGAACTAATGTTTTTTTGGGTGTGAAAGATNATATATATATATATATATATATATATATATATATATATATATATATATATATATATATATATATATATATATATATATATATATATATGTATTGTACATTGATTAATAATAAAATTGACCGTATTAACCTTTACTATATCTTCACATAAACACACCTAATACATACTGCAATACTATTTACTCTAAGGGCAATGTATGAAAAAAATAATTAATTCATTCTTAAAATCTGAAAAAATCACTTATTTTAGACCAGAAAGAAAAGTCAAAAAATCACTTATTATGGACCGAAGAGAGTATCAAATAACTCTACTTACTACAACTACTAGGAGTGTAATAACTCCAATCAGAAGAGGCTTCAACGTTTGAGATTGGTAAACCCACCCCACCAATCAGCATTAACAATAACTAATAATAAAAGGTGAATCTTGAAATTTTTAAAGGCGAATCTTGAATTTAAATCACAGTTAAAAGGAAAAATTGTTCGATATGATTCAAGGCGAGGATAGTGCTAATCTTGGGATAAAGTTTCAATGGTAGATGTATGTTTCATGCAACTTGTTTGAAAGGTATATATATATATATCTCGTATCTTCTATATTCATTAATCCTAAATCCTCTATGTTGTATTGCATTATTTTGGATATATTAATTATCTATATATTGGATCGTCGCCAGCACCATGTAGTAGAATATTCCATACACAAAACTGCAGATATGAAACTCATTCATTTTGTACAAAAGGATTTTTCTATCTGTTGAATGTAATATTAGCACACTTGTACGCCTTTATATAATTGCTACTAAATGCTACCTTTTTTTCTTTTTCTTTTTCTTTTTCTTTTTTTATTTATATTTTGCTACATAACCGACGAGGACAAGTTGGAACATATATAGTGGAACTTGATATGGAGGGATTCTGCATGACAAATGTGGAAATGACGACATAAATAGAAACATGCATGTGGAAGAAGTTTGATAAATTAATCAAAGAATGAGGCAGCCAGAGCAAGCAAAGTATGAAAATGTCTTGTCTTTTTAGTCATTAATTCTCTACTCATATAACACCATGAAACAATAAATAAACATAACATGCATCGGACATAAATGTCTAATCTTTGTAGCAAGATAAAGACTAGTTGAAAGAGGTGTGGCTTTTACTCCCTGATGTAGATCATTCATTGATGGATTTTCTTAACCATTTTGTACTTGAAGTCATGCTCAACTAATTCGGATTCTATGTTGGAAAAGGCTTCACAAAGGAAAATAAAACGTTTCCTACTAAAGCAATAATATTCATTCCCTACAAGATCTCTGTTAAGGATGGTTTTAAGTGTATCGATTGATCATATGACTAGAAGTTGGCATGAAAATGGTTAAATGAATACAAAAGCCAACTAACAAGAGGCTCGTGACTTCCTATTTATTTTTCCTTCTTTTTTGGAAGCTATTTGACCAAAAAAATATGTATCTTCGTTCAAATAATTAAATTTATGTTATTTGGGGTTAAACTTAATTAACAATAATATTTCTTAATGAAACTTTCAAGGGTGCAATAAACAATAGATGGGTTCGGTCAGATAGTAATGACAACATGCAATAACTGTTCTAAGAAGCATGAACAATAATGTAGCATTCAATAGCAATAAATGACATTTAAGTAAATAAGAGGAATGATTCACCCAGTAAAGGATCAAATAGATGAATGTTTCTCTTGACAATGATGAATGACAGACAAAATCCTTGAATATTTGAGTTATTCTAGGACCTGATGGAAAAGTAAGGAATAGTATAAACAAGAATCTTAGTGAAAAGGTAGTGCTTGTATCTTAGCAAGAGAGAGAGAACCTCTTTGTCAAAAGTGAGTTATTACAAGTGAATATTACATGCCCTATCATTGTCTCTTTTTTCTATTTATATAAGACATGCTTCTAAGAAACTCTACAAGTACAAGTACAGAGAATATCCATTAGAATATTCTCTCTAGTATCCTATCTTGAAATCTAGTCGTTACAGCTTTGTCAAACGTATTCGACCTCAACCTTGTCTCTTGTTGACGCATTGACTACAACCCTTGTTGACTCTTTGACCACAGACTTCGCTGCTTCTTTGAACCATTTCGACGAACGACGACTTGGGAACTCTCTCATTAATATTATCTTGGCAAGAATATTTTAATGCTAGATTTTGACCCATACAATTAGTCCCTTCTCTTATAAAGGCCGGCCTCAGGCGGCTTGATGAGCAGATTTTGTTCATTGTGGTCGAAATGGTTAGGTGAGCTGAACGAGTCATGATGATTGTGCGAATTAGCAACATGAACTTTCGTGAGCCGCGAACTTTGAAAGCTTCGTTTCAGATTCAGTTTGTTGGAGTTTGTATTGTCCACGAATCAAGTTGACGTCACGACGTTATTCGTCATCATGATGCGTATTTCCGATGCGCTGCTTCGTTTTGCGTGGGACTTATGATTGAACCTGCCTCTTCGATTAATGAGCCGATTTCTTGGTTCTGATGCCTGAATCCTTATAAATAGGGATGTGAGGGTGTAATTTCAAAGTTTACAGATTTCCTGTATCGAAAACCTATATCCTCTTCCTCCGCTTCCATTGTTGTAAATATTTCCCTTCTGTTCTAGCGATTCTCATCATTTTTAATCCTCCGTTGTTTGGTATCACTCTCTCTCTTTCGTTGAAAACATGTGTAACCTACCCTATGAGTCCAGCGAGACAAGTGGTGCGGTCCCTCTAGCGATAGTGTTTCCCTCATGCGGAAAACGTTCCCGCTGCTGTCGAGGACGGAAGCTTCCTCACGGTGGAGGAGATAGTTCTTTGTAACCCCGATACCAGGTCTGATTTCTCAAAATTGTCTGGAGCCTTTAAATCAGCGATGTAGGAGGCTGATTTGTTGGAGCTTAAGGCTAAATACGACCTTCCCAATCACGTTGAGTTGATCCCTATCGGGTGGGATGCGGTGCAGTTCCACCATCCTGGGTACTGCACATTCTACGCCTACCCCTTTCACGTCGACTACACTCTTCCTCTCCTTCCGCTGGCGGAGGAATTTTGTCGCTTCTACGGCATTTTCCTGGCTCAGCTCGTGCAGTATGTCTACAAACTTATAAAGATGCACACCAAATTCTCTGAGTTGGCCGGGGTCGAGCTCACACTTTGACACTTGACGCACCTATTCGCCCCCAGCTTTTATAGAGGACGATGTTGAATCTTCACCACCGAGGAGGTAAATGCTTGGTGGTGAAGATTGACGACAAGGCTAACTGCCAATTCTGGCTCAACTTTTTCTTTGTTAGAACTGAGGATGTGGTGGCCAACGCTGATGGTTTCCTGAGGCTTGGAATTGTACTCGTAAGTACACGCCTCTTTGTTTGTAGGTATCTAATTTTTCCTTCGTGTTTGGCCGTGGTTCTAATCTCCCTTCCCTTCTTGTGCAGCTACATGTTTGCCTCCGCCTTTGGTCGATGATATTTTTGACTGGGTACGTCGGCTCCTTCCTGACACCGTGGGGATACGCGAGTGGTCGGGCTTCTTCAAAAGGTTTGGGGCCCATCTCCCTTCGACTGGTAAGTTTTGTTTCGTCTCTGGCCTCTTAGTTATTTCTCTTTTGTGGTTTACTTTGCCTGAATTTCTTTTCCCTTTGTACTTCCCTTAATTTTAGCTAGGGGGTCCTCGAGAAGGTCGAGAGCTCCCGTACCAGCATTCCAAAAGAGGAAAAATGCTGAGGCCTCGGCTTTCGCCCCTTTCTCGACTGTGTCCACCTTGGCTCGTGTCCCGATTTCTTCTTCGGCCGCGGTTGCCTCTGATCGTGTCCATGTTGGTGAGTCTTGTCCTGATCCTTCCTCGGTTGTGGGCACCTCGATCCCTTTACCATACCACCCGGTAGACGAAGATGATGAGGAGCTTGTACCTAGGGAGGAAGATTTGATGCCTCGTAAGAGGAGGTCCGTAGATACTGGTGGTGGGACGGCCCGTGCTGTTGACTTAATGGAGGGCGACTTTATGCTGCACGAGATGGAAACTATTTTCATTGAAGAGATGTCGGGCCGTTGTCTAAGATTTTTTGGTTGGCGAAAGCTGACGTGGGTACATCTCTCCCTTCTGTGATAACAGAAGCCGAAGGGCCGACCACTAGAGCTTTCAACACTCGCGGTAAAAGGAGTCGTCGTCTTCTCAGCCAGCTAATGATACTTCTTTTCCAGCCGATGGGAGAGGCAAAGGAGTTTCTGAAAAAGTCTATGAGATGGGTTCAGACATTGATGCTAGCGACCTGAAGATAATGGAGGAAGGGTTTACCCAGCTTGAGGTAAGGCTGAAGGGGTCTACGAGGACCATTGTGATCCCTATGGATCGTAATTTTCTGAAGAATATAGAGAATGTAGTTCTTGCCCTCGACCCTCTTTGCTTTGAAATAGAGGGTGANAGTCGATCCCACAGGGAATTGACGTATCAAGCAGGTTGTTTAAATTAGTACTCAACTGTCACCTGATGTTTGTTAAATTACTAATACTAAAGATTAAAAGCAAAGATTAACTATACTACTATATAAACAGTTGTAATCAAATCTAAGTTTATAGTTTCCCCCGCTGGTGAACTTACTTCTCGGATACTTCGTATAACTTGATTAATCGCTCTATCAATCATGAACGCTCTATCTACCATAAATCTCTCTCAAGTAGTTATGATAATTTACT
>ML339843.1:0-10152 GCA_005239505.1 Nicotiana paniculata | reverse complement strand
AAACACAGTAGTAATCCCTCATCAAAGCCTCGTCTTCTTCATGTCATTTTCATGACGAAAACAGCCATTAAATCCAGCTCAAAAAATAGATTAAACGACCACAAAAAATAGCTCTAAACGAGCTGAAAATACAACCCAAAATCAAGTGAAAACAGTGACGAAAATCAGCTAATTCACCCCAAAAACTCAACAAAACCAGCACCAAAAACTACCCCAAAACACGACTGAAAAATCCAGTAAAATTTGCTCCAAAACGAGTTCAGATCTTTCACCAAAGGCCAGTGAAAATCAGTCCAAAAACTAGAGCTCAAGGGCAACGAAAAGTCAGCAAAAATGCACCAAAAAACAGCCTTCAAAACACACCCAGAACAGCCTTGAAAACCCAGTTGAAACAACCCCAAAAACACCTTCTTCTTCTTTCAAAGCACCACCATTGTAGCTTCAAAATCTAGCTCAAAATGACTCCAAAACACGGTTGAAAAAACCATCCCAAACCATGTGAAAATCAGCTCGAAACCACAACCCAAATCCAATCGAGCTGGGTCTGTTCATGTTGCCGATTCCGGTTCTAGCTTCTAGTCCATAACTTGCTTGAGATTATTATTTTGGAGGTTCTCTTTTACTGTACCTGCTGGAAATTTTAGCAATAAAGGTTCATCCTCTCTCTCTAAACTTCTCTTTGAATTTATTATGTTGGATGTATATTTGTTAGAATAGAGTATGCTAGATTACATCGATATAAATGCTCATAAGTTTGATTATTTGCACAATACCTCTGATTAGTTGTTTGAGGTCTATTAAGTAGTATTCTGTCTTAGTTTAGTTTGGTTAGTTTATAATTAATTGCTTAGTGGGTCATATGATTTGTTTACAAATTAGTTACAAACATCATTAGTCAGTAACGTTAAACCCACGTTTTTTTTGCCCAAGGCAAGAAAAATAATCAAAATTGTTGGCACGTTCCTAATAAACATGTAAGCTATCTTTCCTTTATAAATTAATATAACTTCAAATAATATTAAAATAAATATGTCGTAAATCGCGGGTGCATTTCATGTGACGCGATTGCGATGTGCCCAAAAAATAACAAGTGCACGCCATCGTGACTTGTTCCAAGATAAGTCCATAAATATTAAAATATTTTATATACATATCCGGTAAGCTAAAATACCACTTTTAGATAAAGATTCCAAAACTTAGAGAATAATTGAATATCGCCTCAAATAGGCATTTTTAATCGTCATGACTATATAATCTACACTCGGGTGCGACAACTCATGTCCCCGACTCTAACTCAAAATATTAATTAAAATAAACATGTTGTAAATCGCGGGTACATTTCATGTGGCGCGGTTTGCAACGTGTCTAAAAATAACAAGTGCACGTCATCGTGAATTGTATTAAAATAATTTCATAAATATTAAAAAGCGGTTTAAAAGTAAGAAGGCTAAAAATGCACAATAGGATAAAATATGTAAATAATCAGATAATTTAAGCCAAATATTGATAGTTAAGCGATCATGCTAGAACCACGGAACTCTGGAATGCCTAACACCTTCTCCCGGGTTAACAAAATTCCTTACTCGGATTCTGGTCGCAAACAACTTAAAATAGATTCAAAATTTCCTCGGTTTGGGATTTTTTTAAAATAAAACGGTGTCCCGGAACATCGTCAAAAATCCAGGTGGCGACTCTGAAAAACTAAAATAAATCCCCAATCTGAATAATGTCGCTTTAATTGGAAAAACTCCCTTATTACCCTTCATTAATATAGGGGGTGGAAAAAAGAGGTGTGACAGCTCTGGCGACTCTACTGGGGACTAAGAACCTAGAATCTCTAGTTCAGGGTTCAGAATTCGAGCTTAGAATAACTGTTATATTTGGCTTTATTATCTGATTTTACATGTTTGAACCTAATGTGTTAAATGCCGCTTTTTACCACTTTGATATTATCTGAACTGTATATAAATTGTGCCGAAACCCACTTCTCTCTGAGTCTTCTAAATCATCTCGGAAGTGTGCACTTTGTGTGACTTCTTTTCTGTTAGAGTCGCATCCAAAATTTTAGAACGAGGTTCGGACAAGTTGCAAAGCCGGTGAAGCTTCTGTATTCCCGGTACGCTGCACCCCCCCCCCTCCCCGGCTCGAGTGGTCCGCTCGGTTAAGTCAGGTCTAGAACAATAAACCCCAGGATTTAAACTTAGAATAACATAGGCTCATGCCGGATCCCTAGTAGGAACGTTTGTTTGCATCATTTGCATTTGACTTTGGGGACTCAACNGCTGCACCCCCCCCCTCCCCGGCTCGAGTGGTCCGCTCGGTTAAGTCAGGTCTAGAACAATAAACCCCAGGATTTAAACTTAGAATAACATAGGCTCATGCCGGATCCCTAGTAGGAACGTTTGTTTGCATCATTTGCATTTGACTTTGGGGACTCAACACAGGGGTTGGGTCCGTCTAGGATAGGTGTACCCAATTTAAAAGACCATCCCGATGCATCTTACGTGCTACTTGTGTATCTGTCTATTTTGGCTTACATGTTGACACGCTTCTAGAATGGGAAAGAAAATCAAAAAGAAAAAGAAAAAAAATCATGAGTGAGAGGTAGGTATTTGAAAAATGCTGAAACTCTCCCAAAAAAAAAGAGAAAGAAAATAAGTGAATGTCTTCAAAAGTCATATTTTCCCGGTTTCGTCAAAACTGGCAGAACTACGCGGGTCTGATTCTCACCGGATGTGAGATACGTAGGCAAATCTCATCGGTTCCGGCCCCCAATTTTAAAAAACAAATCCCAAAAAAATTCTCTACCTTTTTATTTTCTTCAATTTCAAAAATTCAAAAATATTTTCCTTTACTTCCTTCTGTAGAAAAGTCTTTCTTTGCGACCCCAATTTTCAAAAATCCAAAAAAAAATTCCTTTAATTNTTTCATCTTAATAAGTCTCTCATTCAAAAAGACAAATCAAATCAATATCCACAAAAATATTTTCTACCTTATTTTTTAAGAAGTCTTTTTCCCAAAAATTCAAAAACAAAAATCAAAAATCCAAAAAAAATATTTTCTTTCTTCTTTAGAAGTCTTTCTTTAAAAAAATTCGAAAAAAAAAATAAAAAAAAGGATAAAATCAAAAATCCAAAAATACTTTTATTCTTCTTTCGAAAATCAAAAAAAAAAATTCAAGCTTCAAAAATATTTTCTTTTTCCTTAGAAGTATTTCTTTCATAAATTCAAAATAAAAGTCCAAAAATCCAATAATATTTTTCTTTCTTCTTTAGAAGTTTTTCTTTCGAAATTCACCGAAAAAAAAGATTTTTTTTTAAAAAAAAAAAGAAAATTGAAATCAAAAATATTTTCTTTCTTCTTTATAAGTCTTTTTTCGAAAATTAAAAACGAAAAAAAAATCAAAATTCAAAAAAAAGAGTTAGTTTATTTCCTTTATTCCTATCTTCCCGAACTATGCAAGATCTGATTCATGCGACGTCATGATACGTAGGCAATCTCCATAGGATTCGATCATAACCATAAAAAAAATTAAAAAAAATGAGAGGAAAAGAAAGTGTAAAAAAGAAAAGAAAGAAAGAATGATAATAAGGACCGAGTGAATCTTATCTAACATGTTTTTTGTTTTGAATTGTGAAGAAAGTTTGAGGTGGTCGGTTTGTGGTAAGCTGCAACACAATTCACAAGGTCCAAGAGAAAATGCCAATGACAACGGACATCAAAGCTGTTACGAATGCTCGTGAGACTCGGGGTCAGAGGATTCAACAAGAGACTACTGTGGTTGAGGAAAATAGAGTACTGAAATAGAAAATGACTGAAATGTGTCAAGCATGGTCCAATGGCCAAGGACCGCCCTTCTCTGTTCAGGGTTTCCCAGAATTCACACCCATCTCGAATATTGTCGTTCCGACCTCATTACTTGAGCAATCCTATCCACCTGGGTTCAATCCTTACCCCAACTGTACAATTACTGCTGGAACTTCTGTTACATGCCCCCAAAGTGTGCCATTGACAACCAATCAAATAACCGCTGCTGTTATGCCCGTCTTCACTATCCCACAGCCAACAACGGTACAGAAGAAAATTCATGAATCATAATTTGCTACCCATCAAGAGTTGTATCATTCTCCTGAGTATCACTCGTACTTGTTTGATCTTCCTGCAAACATTGAGAAGCCTACCCGAAAGATGGCACAGTAAGAAATGACCCAAAAAGTGAAAAGCTTAGAACAACAGTTGAAAAACATGCAAGGGTTGGCAGGTCAAAAGAGTATCGCCTTCAAGGATCTACTTATGTTCCCCGATGTCCACTTGCCACCTGGTTTCAAGACACCCAAATTTGAAAAGTACGATGGACTCGGAGACCCCATAGCCCACCTGAAAAGGTATTGCAATCAGCTAAGAGGTGCAGGAAGAAATGAAGAATTGTTAATGGCTTATTTTGGGGAAAGCCTTACGGGGGTAGCCTCTGAATGGTTTACTGATCAAGACACATCTCGTTGGTATGTCTGGGACGACATGGCTCAGGCCTTTCAAACAGCTCCAATAACACATCGACATTGCCCCGGACCGCAATTCCCTTTCAAACCTGAAGAAGAAACCAACTGAAAGTTTCAGGGAATATGCCATTAAATGGAGAGAGCAAGCAGCTAGAGTTAAGCCACCCATGGATGACCACGAGCTAATCACTGTCTTCCTTCAGGCTCAAGAGCCAGATTATTTTCAAAACATGATGTCCGTAGTTGGCAAATCCTTCTTGGAAGCTATCAAAATGGGAGAAATGGTTGAGAATGGTCTTAAGACAGGCAAAATTATAAGCCAATCAGTTCTCAAAGCCGCAACTCAGGCTGTTCAAATTGAGTCGGGTAATTTCAGCGACATGAACGAGAAGGATGAAGAAACCATGATGACATCAGGGTCGAGAAGAGGTCCTAGGAGAACATCTCGAAAGTATGACCAACATCGTCTGATTTTCGATGATTCCCCTGAGCACTACTATCCCCCTCAGAACCCCTAATACTCTCTTTCTCTACCTGAGTATGTTGTCCAGTCACCAAGACACCCGAGAAAGCGAGCACCAGCATCGAAAAATCTCCACCAGCCTCCACAAAATTTTCAAGTGCCCTACAACCCACATCCAGGTAAGGGGTATATAGGAGAACAAAGGTTGAAAGATAATTTTACACCAATAGAAGAGTCTTATGCAAGCTTGTTTGAGAAATTAAAGCATTATGACATGATTTCACCTATTCCTCCAAATCATGTGGACCCACGTGCAAGAAGCTTTGACCCTTCTAAAAGGCGTGAATATCATTCTAATGCCCAGGGTCACGATGTTGAAAGCTGTCGGGATTTGAAAAGAGAAATAGAAAGGATGATCCAGGAAAATCTGATTTTGATCCAAGACACTGACACCCAGAATATCACGCAGAATCATTTTGCCTGCACATGATTATGCACACTTTGTGGGGATGATGCGCGGTGACAGGGAGTATGAGAATCCTCTCAGGAACTTGCTAACTGAATTTGATGATTTTGAAATTGGAGAATGCTCTGCTGATTCTGATAAGCAAATTTGTGGATAAATGTCAAGCTTAGCAATTGAAAAGCCATTCCCTCCTCACTAGGAAGGAATCTTGGTAGCTTATTTTGATGTTTTTTCTATTATCTGGGTTATTTCAGGATTGTGATCCAGATTTTATTTTTTTTATTGAGTCAAACCCTTCTATCCCTCTGTTCTGTTTGTGTTAGTTTTGTCTGCCTGTTTTATTGCTATATTTTAGGTTGTTTGTCTTGTTGTTAAGCCCTTCCATCCTTTACTTAATGAAATACAATTTGTCCTTTTGTGTCATTCCATGCTTAGTTCCTTTCCCGCTAGTTTTGGTGATATGACATGCATGCGGAAATTTTTTCCAGATCTTGAAAACTGATTTAGTCTTGACTGAGATAAGTGAGAACAAAACACTTTTCAGGATGAATAAAGATTTGAAATACTTTGGAACTAAGGTCGAGTAAAATTCACCTTCAAATCATTGTGAAGATCGGGCTTGAGGATGTTTGATCAATTGAAGCTTGGTCGAAATTTTGGCATTAATGGATGAAAAGTGACTTTCAACCACGACAGACCAAGAATATAAACATGTTCATCAACGCTATGATCGCAAAAAGATAATATGTTTCGGCGTTCTCGAGGCCGGGAGGCCCTTTTCATTCTATCTAAACACTTTATACCCTTTTTTACCCCTTTTGAGCCGGTGTCGTTTTTCTTTGACCACCCTCTTTTGGAATCAAGTTTAGAGTCGAAAGTGAAAAAAAAAGTGAAAATGCAAAAAAATAAAAAATAAAGTCCATGCCCCAAGAGTACAAGCTAAGGCAACTCTTCGAAAGTTCAAATGAAAAAAAGAGAGAAGAAAAGAACAGTCAAAGTCCATGCCCTCAAAAAATAAAAGCTTGGGCAATTTGTTTTGAGAAAGAAAAACATGAGAAAAAAAAAGAAAGATAAAAAATAGTTAGGTCAGATGTTTGAACTACGCTAGACTTGATTCCTTAAAAAAATAGGATACATAGGCATCCTTACACGGTTCGGTCCAACCAAATAAGATTCAAAAGAAAAAGAAAAAAAAAATCAGAAAAATCCTCAGTAGCTAAAACTGGAGCAGAAATTTTACTTTACTTTTGAAAGATTCGATTCCAAGAGTTGTAAGTGTACAACCCATCATATTGAGTCTACTTTGAGCCTTCATGCCGACCCTCCTTTCCAACCCTATCCGAAAATCTTCCAAATAAAGACCTCCCGATATGCCTTCAAGAATGCTAAGAGAAGTATGCAATGAGCAACGGTTGTCATGCGACATAGAACACTGTCAGTTTCTAACCTAAGAAAGCATGGAATCAACAACGGTTGTCACACAACATAGAACACTGTCAAGTTGCTCACAAAAGAAAAAGGGAAAAAAAAAAAGAAAAAATGAGAGAGTCTTACTAGTGAAAACCCTCACGGGCACTGTAAGGCGATGGTAAGTAGAGAAAAATAAATGAGAGAGACTTGTTGGTTAAAATCCCTCGGGGCACCACTAGTCGAAGGTGAGTCGTGAAGCTGATGCAAAGAATTGGCACAAACAAGCCCGACTTCAAAGGTCAATGGAATGGTAAAAGGAAAGATTAGATCAGTTTGATAGATCAGGCCGTTGAGTCCAAAATGCATGTCATGATCAATAAGGCTAGTTATCGCAAAACAAAACAAAAAAAAACAAAAAAAAACTCTTCATTCTGTCCTTCCGACATGGGCATTTCTTGTTAATACTTGTTTCTTTGCATCATTGTGTCCTTCACTCTAAGTCAGTCCTTGTCAAAACAAGCAAGAAAAGATTTCAAAATATGTTACCAGCTTTTCAGTTGCACAAAGTAAATTTGGCCAGCACATTCAGTTGTTACACTCAATATGCATTGAGGATTCATGCAGAGGCTTCCCCCCAAAAGACCCTTGTCAGCCTACTTGGCGCAAGCAAAAGATAACTGGTGATTCCCTCTGACATTCAAATTGCTCCAAAAGGCAAGAAGCCACTCAAGATATCAGAAAAGGTCGCATAAGCAAAGATTTCCTGTTGGGATAAGGCTGACTGAGCCACAAATACAAACGGTACTTGGTGTGAAACAATCAGAGTTGATGTAGAGCAGAAATCTCTTGAAGCCCACTCAGACTAATTGAGCAAAAGCCAAGATGCCCAGGACTCAAGGCCACAAACCGACCTCCACTTTTTAAAACTGACAAAATTTTCTTTGTTTGAAACAAGAACGAAGCAGTGCAACGAAAGTGGTTCAAAAAAAAAGAAGAGAAAAGCCGAAAAGGGAAAGTTTCTCAAATCTTTACCTTTATTTGTCTTGCTAGTGTACATAGAATGTCGCCATTACTCTTCACATTTTTCCTCCTAGGATAAAAAGTCCTAGTCTGATGGATTTTTCTCCCAATAAAAATCTTAGTATGATGAATCTTTCTCCTAAGATAACAAAAAAAGAAAACCTAGTCTGATGAACTTTCTCCTAGGATAAAATTCTTAGTCTGATGAATCTTTCTCCTAAGATAAAAAAAAGACATATTCTGATGAATTTTCTCCTAGGATCAAAATCTTAGTCTGATGAATCTTTCTCCTAAGATAAAAAAAAAAAGACCTAGTCTGATGAATTTTCTCCTAGGATCGAAATCTTAGTCTGATGAAACTTTCTCCTAAGTTAGAAAACTTAGTCTGATGAACTTTCTCATAGGATAAAAATCTTAGTCTGATGAAACTTTCTCCTAAGTTAGAAAACTTAGTCTGATGAACTTTCTCATAGGATAAAAATCTTAGTCTGATGAATCTTTCTCCTAAGAAAATAAAAAAAACCTAGTATGATGAATCTTTCTCCTAAGATAAATGTCTTTGTCTGATGAACTTTTCTCCTAAGATAAAGAAAACCTAGTCTGATAAATCTTTCTCCTAGGATAAACGTCTTAGTCTGATGAATCTTTCCCCTAAGATACCAAAAAAAAAAAATCGAAAAGAAAAGTCCTTCTTGATTCATTTTAGCATAGGTACACAATTCAGTAGTCTTATTTTCCAACATAGGGTCTTCATTCCCTAGTTGATTTTATTTTTAGACATGGGGTCTCCACTCCCTAGTCTTCCTTCCAACATAGGTTCCTACTCCCTAGCAGACACCAGCATAACCTGGTGATCTTTCTGACAACAACATAACATGTTGATCATCTCGTGACACTGGCATAACCCAGATCTATTTCCCCCAGGCAACGGCATAACCTGTTGACTTTTCCAGACACTAGCATAACCTGGTGATCTCTTTTCTTGACAACGGCATAATCCGTTGATCCTCCTCCTCAGACACCGGCATAACCTGGTGATCTTTTCTTGACGAAAGCATAACCTGTCGGTCTTGTCCAACATAGGGTCTCCAATCCCTAGTTGATTCTACTTTTAGGCATAGGGTATCCACTCCCTAGTCTACAATAACTCCGGGTACACCATTCCCGGCTTTTCATTGATTTCAATAATAAAGTAGCATAGATTTTATTACAATAACTCGCGAAATTTCCTGGTGAAAACTGGGGTAGCAAATTTCGTTCGTTTGTTTTTTATTTTGCGCAAATTACAATGGATTAGAGACGACCAAAAGAAGAAGTTTCGATTCTGAATAAAAGAAAAGAAGAACAAAGAAGGCCAAACCCAAAGTATGGAAGCGGAAAAATGTGGACTGCTCAAGACATATGAAGTCAAAAGCTATGCATGTCCATTCTCGATCCAAAAAAGTTGTAGAAGATTGAACTAGCACCTGCAGCCAACAAGAATCAAGATTCAGATCAGAGTCTGCATGAAGAACCAACCAAGACTCAAGACCGAGCTTCAGAAGACTCATAGATAGGAATCTTGTAACTCGTAGCTGATAGGCTTAGTTAGTCTTTTCTTTTTGATTTTGATGTAATAACAGGACCGCGAAACGGAGCCTTGGACGGAACCTCGCTCGACTCTGCAACTCATCATTCCATCACTCTCCTTGAACTACACGCGACCTAATTCCCTTATAACCCGGGATATGTAGGCTGTCCAAAACCAAGACTCGGTCACATCCTCCTTCCTTTTAAGTTTTCTACACTTTTAAATAAAGGTCGAGTCAAAACATGTCTTGTTGTTCTTTTTCTGAAAACTCTTCGTCTTTCCAGTCAAAGAGGTGCAGCTGTAGACATGTAATTTTTGACCCTCCCCGAAATTTTACACATATTAGCGTTTTAATATTTAGTTTAGGTCTAATATCGCTATTTTAACTAGTTTTTACTTTATTTTATCACAAAAAACTAAAATTATAAAAAAAATAGTTTCATTTTGTCGTCATACTATTTTACTATGATTTTTATTTTTTATATAATCCTTGAAAAATACCAAAAAAAAAAATAGTTTCAACTTTAATTCTTAGTTTTATTTTAAATATAATAATTTATTAAAATCAATTAAGAATAATTTTACATATTTATAAGTACATTATATCATTGTAGTCTTCTTAGCCCAAATTTAAAACCTAACAAGACATGAACCAAGCCCCTACCCCTTAACCTAGAAGACCCTAATATAAAAAAGACCTCAAGGCTCTTCTTCTTGGACACAC
>ML339841.1:0-49167 GCA_005239505.1 Nicotiana paniculata | reverse complement strand
AAGGAGTTGTGACATTTGCGTAGCTTGAGGTTGGTGCAGTATATACAAGGTATGTGAGGCTATGCCTTTACTTATTTTTCACAACTCCGATTGTACATAATGCAATGAACGAGCTTCCAAAGATACTCTACTCTTAGAAGCTAGCAGTAGTTACATTGTTTCCCTTCTTGTGGAACAATTGATGTTAAGGTTGCTTCTCTTATTCTTATGTTATCAATGTTGTTGGTACTTCCTGATTCTTATAAGATTCTCGATGAAGAGTTAGCCCTAATGATGTGTACGGAGAATATCGACCTTACATCGCCCCAAAATGTTCAGAACATGATTCCAATGAGTCCTTCATGCATTATATATATATGTATCTATTTTACACTACCTAGCCACGCTATAGTCGGCCGGGTATGGCACCTATTGTGCAACCACTGATCAGTTGGGTTTACCGAGTCCTCTTTGAGGCCGGGTATGATATGATGATGATTCCCACAGAGGCAAATGTTCTATGATGATGATGATGCCCACAGAGGCGGATGTTTAAAAAGATTATGTGTATATATGTATCATGCATTTCATGTTAATGTCTCTTAGAAGCACTCAGATGCTACAGGTTGTATCTCCTACATCTCTCTTTACATTACTGTTCTTATTTATGCTTTCCTGCCTTACGTACTCAGTACTTTATTCGTACTGACGTCCTTTTATTTGTGGACGCTGCATGTCGTGCTGCAGGTCCTGATAGACAGGTAGACAAAGCTCCCCCACCACAATAGGCTTTCCAGTTCAGCGGTTATAAGCGAGATCCCTTCTTCGGACTTGCCGTGGTCTTGGTATGCATTTTTGTTATAGAAATTATGGGTATGTCGGGACCCTGTTCTGGATATGTTGCATTACTTATGCTTTTTTAGAGGCTCATAGACAGGCTTTGACTCATGTATAGTTTGGTATGCCTTGTTGGCTAATTTTTGTTGTATAGTCTTTCATGGCAGCGTTGTAGCTCGTACCTTTTATGTAGTTTCTTAGCAATCTTGTCATCCCATGTGATGTATGTTCATGATCCATATCTACCATTTATATTGATCTCGTTATCTCTTAAAGATAATAAGAAGGTTAGATAAAATGTACGTTGGTGCTCGGCAAGTTTGGCCCGGGTGCTAGTCATGATCCTCCAGTTTGGATCTTGGCAAACTTGGTATCAGAGCAGGTCTGTCCTAGGGATTGTCTATGAGTCCTTTCTAGTAGAGTCTTATTTATGGGTGTGTTGTGCACCACACTTATAAGGAAGAGGCTATAGGGCATTTAGGACTGTCACTCTTTCTTCTTACTCTAGATCGTGTAGTAGAGATTAATCGTAAGAACTCAATTTCCTCAATTCTATCTTATTTATAATACGACGATGCATACATCTAGAAAGATGGATGGTAAGAGATTGCAATGTGGCTGCGGAAGAGTTGAGTTAGAGAAACTCTATTTTGCATCATGCTTATGATGAGTAAATGTGAGGGCTTCAGTAGATCATGTGTGTACTAAGATGTGTTAGTTTCTTAATAAGGAGCTCTAAGGAAAGAATATCTATCTACCCATATGGTAAAAATAAATAAGAGAATCATAAGGTAGATACGAGTTTTAGCAAGTAAAAGAAGCAAGATAAAGAATGGTACGAGGTACCTAGTTAATAAAGATTATCAGTATTTATAATTCTGGCAGAGAAATATAAGTAGTTTTAGTTACTTTCAACGGTAACAGAGATATCTACAATTGTCCATACCAATCTCAATTATGCCATATGGGAGCTAACTGAAATAATTTAAGAGAATGATAGGATATCAGGATCCAGCTGGGATTAGATTAACCAAAAATTGTGGATAAATTGTTATCATTATTTAACATTTTTGAAGGGTAGTGCAAAACATGGTAATAGTTCTCATTTGGAGATAGCCATATGGTCACTCTAGAATAGAACAGTCAGATATGAATACTAGAATATTCAGAAATTTCAGAAGACAGGCACTAGGATCCTAGAAGGGATAAATATTTGCCTAATATGACTTCAGCCACTAGTAAAGAAAAAAAAAGAAGAATGTTAGGCGTCCCGAAGAGCGAGCGATATGAAGCAGGGGGAGCTAAATGTGAAATAACGTGNTAAATGAGTGATAGCGGTAAATCATAATATGGTATAATGATAAAGTCTATAGTCAAGTGAAGGAAAAAAAATGAGAGCAGACAGGCCTTGAGACAATAAAAAAGTGTAAAACATAAAGCCATACCCTTATTTCGAGAAATGATTTGGTGACTCACACGTGATTACCATAAGGAAAAGTTAGAACCCCCAAGTATTAGAAATTAGTATGGGATAGTAAACAAGAAAAAAAATCGAACATGAATTAGGGATCAAAGCAATTGGTAATAGTCGACATCGTTTCAAAGATAGTGTTTCGACAATAATAGAATGAACAATAGAAGAATAACCTTTAAAGGTCATTCACGAAGACGCTTCCCTAAAGCAAGCACTATGAGCAGAGTTAAGCTTAAGGGACTAAATGTGCCAGTTATACCACGTGTCACCCTTGTGTGTACGAAATTAAATTATACCTGGTGTAGAAGGGTTACCGCAAAGCGAGTAATGTCTGTGAAGATGTAGAAATAAAACGCCAAAGATGAAGAGGTAAATATCAAATGGTAAAGGAAGAATGTGGTAAAAAGGTGAAAGGAATAAGATTGCATTTATTCATATCCTACAGATATAATATAACTCCAGAACATTATGCAAGCATGATGTTGGGGAGAATCAATAAGGGTTTCACACTCGATGATATTGATATATAAGTGGGAATGAAAACTTGATACATAAGGATCCCGTACAAGAGGTAAGTTAAGACAAAGGACATAACCCAAGAGGCGTTACATAAAATAAAGATATGAGAGTGGACCAATGGGTAGTCAGTAGTTGATTCAGGAAGAGCCTAGTTATGGATAGATAGGAGGATATAGGAAAATTAGTATATCATGCAAGATAAACGTAGTGAAAACCAACATAGGAAATTCAGTCTCTTAGATACAAAATCGTAATCCTCGAGAAATATTCAGACTGGAGTTGGGGTAGTAGAAGGTACAATATAAGTGTTACGAAAATAAAAGAGAGTGCACAATGGAGACAACTGAAATTTCAATTCAGNCTAAGTACTACAACGAAAGACTAGATGAGGAAATAAGGAAGCAGGCTTCAACATAAGCATAGTGACCTAAAGTAGAAATGGTCTTGTAACAACAGTCTCACTATGATGTTGTATGCACTCCATAAGAAAGTGGAACCTATTCTTAGCTAACGAACGGAAGAAGAAGAAAAAAAATCAATCAAAAGCTGATAATTGAGATCACATGAGTTATAGGGAACTCCCGTATTCATGGGTACTAAGATAGGCCAAGTATCCATGCAGCAAGTGGCAAAACGACCAGGAAAAGTAATTGCTTACATTTAAAGACAACTGAGAAGGCGTGAAAGGAAATCTATGGTGCTAACATGATGAAAGGAAGGTTACGAGTAGTATAAGTAGATGTGCGTAGGTCGCAAGCTAAAGTATGGTAGAGCAACAAGGTTTTAGCTAGGCAGGAGTAAGGATAAGAAAAGGTGTGTGAGAAGGTAACGAGAATAGGTAATTCCTACGGATTAAACCCATCACAAAAGAGAGATGATTGTTTCCATACAGTTATAAAAAGCTCAGTATATCATGAGTGAAATCAGAGTAGTTTAAAACTAGGAGCATTTAGAAGAGATAGAATGCTACCATGGTAGTACAGTAAGGGTGTAATTGTGATAAGTGATAAGAGAATGACGTTTAGACCTTTGATTGAGTAATGATTTAGAGAACAAGTATTTCATGAACTGCACGTGATTAGAATACCCCTATAAGATGATTCACATTGGGATGCTACGAAATACAGTTATTGCATTATAGTATCGTCCCTAAGTGGATCAGGAAAATCACCTTAGATGTTCCCTGATGAGACGTGAGCCTAGTGACGATATATTACATAAGAGATTTTAAATTATCAGTGGTAGATTATAGATCAATATGAAGGTGAATCAACAATGAATGGATAAAAGTTACAAAGTATGATATGAGATTATGCTGTCATTATTAAGATGGACGGTAATAAGGAAGCATTAAATGGCTTAGATTTATACATATAGGATAAGCAGTGAGAGAAAAACCTGGAGTTTGGTGGCAAGTATCCATAATAATAAACCGAAGTAAGAGTTATGGTATAGTATGACCTACCTAGTAGTGCTAAAGCCATAAGCATAGATAACTGAGGCTATGAAACAACATATAGCAATAGTCGTAATTTCAACAAAATACCAAACAAATAACTTTAGTACACCTATAGATGCCCAGAGGGATAGATTGTCATAGTACAATATATCTTCACCAAGTGAATCATAAAGATAGGTTAAAAGTTAACAAGAAATAAGAAAAAAGGAGATAAGAGTCGCATTGGTGCACATTCAAGGTTAGAATTGTCTAGGCTGCAGGAAAGAAGGTAAAAATAGTTACGAAATTGAAAAGAGTTCGACCACTGGTGTGAGAAACAGGCCTAAAGGGGGGAATGTTCTAGCCTTTGGATTTATTCACCGAACAAATCCCTAGATGGCAAAGACAATATTAAATTATTCTTAGGAGTTATTTCTTAAGATACGGAAAAGTGCATTAGTCTACATTCGAGGACGAATGTTCCAAAGGGGGGAATGATGTTACACCCCATGTTTTCGTACGTGAGAGTACATCGTAAGTCAATTGATATAAGCTCAGAAATAAGATTATATTTGATGGAATATAAATTATTTTAATCATGTAACATTGGAGGTTACAAATATTTAAGATCATGAATAACAATTACCAAGATGTTTGGAAAGCTTAGAAGCTAAACCAATTGAAGAAAATAAGTTTCGTCAAAAGTCGACGAGTTTGGAATATTATAACATGTACTTTAGGGTGAGACTATGATTAATTACATCATAATTAAATTATTCTATGATTTAATTTTTATCGTATAATAGTTTTGTTCTACATTTTGAAGTCAAGCAAGTTGTGGAACAAAAGTCGGCAAATGTCTTCACAAATTACACTCATAATGTGCTTAAAATTAGGTCAAATGTAACTGAGATTTTCTCCTAATATACTTGGAACTATTAGATGATCCAAAAACAAAATTTAATATCTATGAGTCTAGTTTCCAATTCATTAAACTGTTCATCCATAAGACGTAGGAGTAGAGAGATATTTGCAGTTTCGCGAGACTGCGCAGACATCACAAGTGACAAGTAGGTGGATCACTAGAGATTTTTGAGAAATACATTTCATATTCTATATGAGTTCTTATTGGGAGATATATATACCAAATTGAAGGTCTTGGAATTTATTTTCCAAATATCTTAATCTTTTGTTCATACGACATCAGGATAAAAAGATAAAAGCGTCGGAAGATGGACCAATCCTAGGGTGCCTAGCTAGCACCTCTTTGACTTTTCCAAACATGATATATATAAACCTTAGGTCATATTTCTCTTAATTATTCAGAATAAAACGACCAGAGAATACCCATAAACATAACCTCAAGATATATCTTGGGGTTCAAAGAAGATCATCATTCCGGGCAAGAAATCGAGAAGCAATAACATCAAAACGATCCCTACGACGTAAGTGTCATTATACCGCCTCTCCTTTTTCTTTGTAGTTAGAGTTTTGGAAGGTACTTAATATTTGAGAAACTTCTAATATCTTTATTTAAGTGTTTAAATATCAAGGAATTTTGATAAATATGTTTCCTAATAGTTAGAACTCACGGGACGGTGATCGAAAGCTGTGAGTTCGAGTTATTTAACTTGTAGCAGACTGTTTTGTGTTGTTGTTGGGCTGCGTGTTTTACTAATGTTTTGTGGAGTTTTGGATGAGGAAGAGTGTGTATAAATACCATATATATGTAGGTTTTCGTTGTAACATTTCCGGGTCGTTTGACACGACTACGGTGGTCGTCTTATGTGTAAAGTGATTAGGTTGTGTGTGCACTATTTTGGGAGGCTCTATATAATTATTATTGATGTTGTTTGGGATGTTTGGTGATTTTTTTGACTTTTGTGAAGTCATATAAATAGGGGAGGTGTTGTCTTTTTCATCGTAAAATAGGTTGTGATCGATACATAATAGTTGTGACGCTTAAACGACAACGATAGTGTCGTTTCTCTTATTGTAGATTAAGGAGTTGTGACATTTGCGTAGCTTGAGGTTGGTGCAGTATATACAAGGTATGTGAGGCTATCCCTTTACTTATTTTTCACAACTCCGATTGTACATAATGCAATGAACGAGCTTCCAAATATACTCTACTCTTAGAAGCTAGCAGTACTTACATTGTTTCCCTTCTTATGGAACAATTGATGTTAAGGTTGCTTCTCTTATTCTTATGTTATCAATGTTGTTGGTAATTCCTGATTCTTATAAGATTCTCGATGAAGAT
Organism: Nicotiana paniculata; assembly: GCA_005239505.1. NCBI lineage: Eukaryota > Viridiplantae > Streptophyta > Magnoliopsida > Solanales > Solanaceae > Nicotiana > Nicotiana paniculata. The sequence goes on along the minus strand of ML339841.1, from coordinate 42,657 downwards.
TTAGCCCTAATGATGTGTACGGAGAATATCGACCTTACGTCGCTCTTAAATGTTCAGAACATGATTCCAATGAGTCCTTCATGCATTATATACATGTATCTATTTTACTCTATCGAGTCGTGCTATAGTCGGCTGGGTATGGCACCTATTGTGCAACCACTGATCAGTTGGGTTTACCGAGTCCTCTTTGAGGTCGGGTATGATATGATGATGATGATGATTCCTACAGAGGCGAATGTTCTATGATGATGATGATGCCCACAGAGGCGGATGTTTAAAAAGATTATGTGTATATATGTATCATGCATTTCATGTTAATGTCTCTTAGAAGCACTCAGATGCTACAGGTTGTATCTCCTACATCTCTCTTTACATTACTATTCTTATTTATGTTTTCCTGCCTTACATACTCAGTACTTTATTCGTACTGACGTCCTTTTATTTGTGGACGCTGCATGTCGTGCTACAGGTCCTGATAGACAGGTAGACAAAGCTCCCCCACCACAATAGGCTTTCCAGTTCAGCGGTTATAGGCGAGATCCCTTCTCCAGACTTACCGTGGTCTTGGTATGCATTTTTGTTATAGATATTATGGGTATGTCGGGGCCTTTTTCAGGATATGTTGCATTACTTATGCTCTTTTAGAGGCTCATAGACAGGTGTCGACTCATGTATAGTTTGGTATGCCTTGTTGGCTAATTTTTGTTTGTATATTCTTTCATGGCAGCATTGTAGCTCGTACCTTTTATGTAGTTTCTTAGCAATCTTGTCAACCCATGTGATGTATGTTCATGATCCATATCTACCATTTATATTGATCTCGTTATCCCTTAAAGATAATAAGAATGTTAGATAAAATGTACGTTGGTGCTCGGCAAGTATGGCCCGGGTGCTAGCTTTGCAGAAATATCTCACTTTCCGGCGAAGTGCTTGAGCTGCTTTTCTATCTTTAAGCACGGTGACATTATGAAAAAGGTTTACAATTTCGTTTCTCAAATCCCAGGTTAAATTGTTAAATGTTACCTCATTTTTGTCCTGGTCGATTGCTGAATGAAATAGGTGTATGACAATTGCATTGTCTTTATTTGTTACATCGGCAACTCATGCAAGGTTAGCTAATGCATCCTCTTCTGCATTTTCCTCTCTAGGTATTTGCGTAACTTTCTATGATTGGAATTGCCTTACTAGGTCTCGTGTCTTTTCCAGATATTGTTTCATCCGAGCCTCTCTTGCGGTATAAGTCCCCTGCATCTGGTTTACCACTAGTTGAGAGTCATTTTTTTTCACGATTTGCTCAATTCAGAGTTCTCGTTCCAGTTCAAGCCCCGTAATGACAGATTTGTACTCTGCTTGATTGTTAGTTATGGGATAACATTTAATGGCTTGTCGTATCTTTTCACCCGCAGGTGATATTAAAACAATTCCCAAGCCGGCTCCTTTTATGTTAGAAGAGCCGTCAGTAAATAGGGTCCAAATTCCTGGATTAGCCCCGTTGAAGAGTTGTAACTCTTTTTCCACTTCAGGGATTATGCTAGTATTAAAATCAGCGACGAAATCAGCTAAAATCTGAGACTTTATTGCAGTCCTAGGCTGATATATTATGTCATGTTCGCTTAATTCTATTGCACATTAAGCTAATCTCCCTGATAACTCTTGTTTATGCAAAATATTTCTTAGTGGATACGAGGTCACAACAGTGATTGGGTGACATTGAAAGTATGGTCTCAACTTTCTAGCTGCCATGATTAGAGCTAAGGCTAATTTTTCTAGATGAGGATATCTAGTTTCAGTATCTAATAAAGACTTTCTTACATAATAAATCGGAGACTGTTTACCTCTATCGTCTCTTACCAGTACTGCACTTACGGTAATTTCTGCTACGGCAAGATAGACATACATCCTCTCCCCATCTTTTGGTTTAGACATCGGGGGTTTTGATAGATAGGCCTTCAGATCTTTGAGAGCCTATTGGCATTCTTCAGTCCATTCGAACTGATTCTGCTTTTTTAGAACTGAAAAGAATTTAAAACTCTTCTCCGAAGACCTTGAGATAAATCTTCCTAAGGCTGACATTTTTCCTGTTAGTTTTTTAACTTCTTTTTTGCTCGTAAATATACCAGGTATTTCATCAATAGCTTTAATCTGAGTGGGCTTTACTTCTATACCCCTATTTGATACAAGGAAACCCAAAAACTTACCTGATTCAACGCCAAAGGCGCATTTTTCTGGATTTAGTTTCATGTTATACATGTGCAGGGTTTCGAAGGTGATTGAAAGATGATGGAAATGATCATTCGCTTGAGTTGATTTTACCAGCATGTCATCAATGTATACTTCCATTATTTTCCCCAGATGTTCCTAGAACATCTTGGTCACTAGCCTTTGGAACGTGGCTCCATCATTTTTCAGGCCAAAAGGCATGACTTTGTAACAATAAGTTCCCCTGTTTGCAATAAAGGAAGTTTTTTCCTCGTCTGAGGGATCCATTTTTATCTGATTATAACCAGAATATGCATCTAGAAAGCTCAACAATTCATGACCTGCATTGGCATCAATCATTTGATCTATGTGTGGTAATGGAAAAGAGTCTTTGGGGCATGCTTTATTCAAATCCGTGTAATCTACGCATACTCTCCATTTACCATTCTTTTTGGTTACCACTACAGTATTAGCTAACCAATTAGGATATTTTACCTCGTGTATTGAACCAATTTTCAAGAGTTTTTGTACCTCTTTATCGATCACTTGGGTCTTGAATGGTCCTTGCTTTCTTTTCTTTTGCTTGACAGGCACGAAGGATGGATCTTGATTTAGTTTATGAGTCATCACTTCCGCAGGTATACCTGTCATATCTGAATAGGACCAAGCGAAACTATATGAGTTACCTTTTAAATATTCAATTAACTTACCTCTTCTTGCGGGGCTTAGCCTCGTGCCTATATGAACTTTTTGCTCAGACTTCTGCTCGAAGAGTGGGACAGCTTCGAGCTCCTCAATAGTTGTTTTAATCTGCTCGTCTTCTTCTGGCTCCTGAATGACATCGGGTCTGGAATCCATGTCCGTATGTGTTGATTTTTCCTCTGTGATGATTTGGTTCACCTTCTCATGGCTTCCTTCTTCCGTACCTATTTGAGTTCCAATTTCTTCTTCCGTACCTAATTGGGCGATTTCCTCGTCTTTTGACTCTTCCGCTACCTCTTTTTTGTTTGAGTGTACTACTGAATTTATATTCCTTCATGTCTTTTGATCGCCTCGAATCTGTTGAATTCCCCATTTGGAAGGGAATTTTATTACCTGGTGTAAAGTAGATGGTATTTCTTCCATGTCATGGATCCATGGTCTCCCAATGATTACGTTGTAAGCCATATCGGTGTCAATGACTTGAAATTTCGTATTTTTGATTACTCCTTCTACATAGGTACTAAGCTCAATTTATCCTTTTGTTATGACCGTAGAGTTGTCAAACCCAGATAAGGCTCGTGCTTTTGGGATTACTCGATCCTTCATTAGCATTTCTTCCACAACTCTCAACAAAATGATGTTGATTGAGCTACCTGTAGTAAAAGCAGTTACATGATCACGTGGATCAGTTGTCCCATCGTACTTGGGAATATCAGGCATATTGAATTTCTTGGGAATAGGCAAGGGTGCTGCATTTGGCTTCCAAGGTTGTTGAGAATATCTATCAAAGTCAATTCCTTTGATAACATGAGGTACTCCAGGAATTTGCTCGATTCGGTTGTCTTGTTCCTTTACCTGTTTCTGCAAGGTTAGTAATAAAGACTGTAATTCTGGATTACTAGACATACTTGGTCTTGCTTCGAGGGACACATTTGGAGTGCCTCTACTTCCTAAGTTTGCTAGTCCGGATTGTGGATTTTCTGCAGTTGCGGTGTTGTTAGGAGGAGGTGTAGGTGATGCAGCTAGCAGTCCCCTCGTGAAATCTTGTAAGGCTTGAGTCATCTATTCACCAACCATTTGTTTTATAGGATCTTGTTCTCCTGTTTGTTCATTTCCATTATGATTATTATTTGAGTCATAGATCTTTCTGGGGAATGTTTCCTTGAGCCTCGTGGAGAACCTGAAGGTGATGGAACTGGAGTTCCAATCCTTTGTTGGTTGTTGTCGTTGGCGTTCGACATAATTTACAGAATGTTGTTTGAGAAAAAATAGGGTTTATCAGATTCCCGATAACGGAACCAATTTGTTTAACCAAAGAATTAGATTCTCTGCCAAAACTTTTTTAAGAAGAACACGGGTTTCTGATAACCAAAGAATATGCTAATTATTGTATGTAAATTCGTAAGTAGAAAGCCGAAAGATGCGTAAAAAGTAAGTATATTTCAATAGTGGTTCGAACGTGTCCTTATAAGTTATATTTTACTCCCTTTTATAGGGAATTTTTTTATATGACGTCTACTCTTTTCAGTGATTGAGCATTAATGGCTAATAATGGCATTAATGTAACGTTACAATGATTAATCGTAACTATTGCGTGAAGATTATGTAACGTTTTGGCTCATTAATTGAAGATCCCCGAAACTGCCCTTTATTCCGTCTTGATTCATTCTGATCGTGTCTCTTCGCCTTCTCAATTAGCTTGAGATTCCCGTATCTGATTACCCCGTGGGTATGCTATTCTGTTCCTCTTTATCTCGTACCTCTTCATAAAGTCTCGTCAAGTTGTCATGTTGTCATTGCTCCACATAGATTTCAGAGTCATCATAAATATTACACGTGTGAAGCTCATTTTTACCAATACACTTGTTTCAAGCCTACTTCCCGGGTCAAAAATGCGGCCGAATCTCCAAATTTGTCGCCCAAGAACTAGAAACTAGTCAAACATTATATAAATCAATCAATCTATGTTCAAAACTTCACAATTCTCCTATTTAAATGGTTACCTCATCCTAGTTTGCAGAATCCTAAAATGTACACCTGGGCCCACATGCTCGGATTCCAGAAATATTCAAGAGAAATTGTTACCCATAACCCAAGGATCAATAATACCAATTTTTTGCATGATTCCATAACAAGTTTCTTGATTATATCTTATTTTGCCAAAACCCAAGGTTTTACTCTAATCTCATGATTTCTACTAAGTTGTGTGTGTTAATCTACCCAAATTCAAGTATTAAACTCACTTTTAAGTAGGAATTACTTACCTCACAATTACTAGGTCGAATCTCCCCTTTGAAAGCTCCCCAAGTCGTCCAAGATGAAAGAAAATGGCCTAAAATGCCTAAGTCCCGTATTTAAAAAAGCCTCACTGCCTCCAGGACTTTTGCACCTACGGTCTCGCATCAGCGAGCCAGTGCTCGCACCTGCTGAAGAGGAGAAGAAGGCCAGAGGTTGCACCTACGGAACGGAGCCCACACCTGTGGCTCCTCTTCTACGGGAAAAGGCCCGCTCCTGCAGAATTTGGGAAGCTCCTCTAAGGCCGCACCTACGAGGCTTCGACCGCTCCTGCGGTCTCGCACTTGCAGCTGGTCCTTCGCAGGTGCGGTCACACCAGATCTGATGCACCAGCATCTCTTTAAGAACTTGGTTTTCCTCGCGCGAAATATGAATGGCATTCGGGCACACCCGAGGCCCCGTCCAAATATACCAACAAGTTCTAAATCGTAACATGGACTCACTCGAGACTTCGGAACGTCCAAAACAACACTAAATCCGATAATCATACCCCAAAACCAACTAAATCCAACTTAAGAACTTTAAGTTCTTGAATTCGCTTTCAACACGCCGAAACATACCTATACTACTCGTAATGACACCAAATTTTGCAAGCAAGTCACAAATTACATGACGAAACTATTCCCGTTCTCAGAATTGCGTTTGGACCTCGATAACACAAAAACACATTCCAAACCTCAATTTTTGAACTTAAGGAACCATTTTTCATTATTTGGCGCCAAAACGCTCTCGGGTCATCCAAAACCCATTCCGGACATACGTCCAAGTCCGAAATCATCATACAAACCTACTGGAGCTTTCAAATCTCGATTCGAAGGTCGTTTACTAAAAATGTTGACCGAAGTCAAACTTGGCCTTTAAGGCTAACCTTAAGAAGCTAAGTGTTCCTATACCACCCCAAACTCCTCCAAACCTTGAGCTACCCATCCTCGCAAGTTATAAATCATTAAAAGCAACCACAGGAAGTCTTATTTAGGGGCACGGGGTTCTATAACACAAAACGACCAGTCGGCTCGTCACATTCTCCACCTCTTAAACAAACGTTCATCCTGGAACGGGTCTAGAATCATACCTAAAGTGCTGAATAAGTGTGGATATCTTCTCCGCATGTCCTCCTCGGACTCCTAAGTCGCCTCCTCGACTGGTTGGCCCCTCCACTGGACCTTTACGGCAAAAACCCTCTTGGACATCAACTGGCGATCCTCCCTGTCAATGATAGCAATTGGGTCCTCCTCATAACCCAATCTCTCGTCTAGTTGAATGGTGTTGAAGTCTATCACGTGAGAGAAGTCAGTGTGGTACTCCGGAGCATGGTCACATGAAAGATCGGATGAACTCCTGATAAATTGGGAGGTAAAGCGAGCTCATAAGAAACCTCCCCAACTCCCCTCAACACCTCAAATGGGCCTATAAACCTTGGGCTCAGCTTGCCCTTCTTTCCAAATCTCATAATACCCTTCATCGGCGAGACTTTCAACATAACCTTCTCGCCGACCATAAATGATTAGTCACGCGCCTTTGGATCCACGTAACTCTTCTGTCTGGACTGTGCTGTGCGAAGCCTAACCTGAATCAACTTTACTTTCTCCAAGGCATCCTTCACCAGGTCAGTGCCATATAACTTAGCCTTGCCAGGCTCAAACCACCCGATGGGAGAATGACATCGCCGACCATACAAGGCCTGAAATGGAGCCATCTCAATGCTGGACTGGTAACTATTATTGTAAGAAAACTCGGCCAAAGGCAAGAACTATTCCCACTTCCCTCCAAACTCAATCACACATGCTCTGAGCATGTCCTCCAATATCTGAACTGTCCGCTCTGACTGCCCATCGGTCTAAGGGTGGAATGTTGTGCTGAGCTCTACCTGGGTGCCTAACTCACTCTGCACTGCTCTCCAAAAGTGCGATGTGAACTGAGGACCTCGATCTGATACAATGGACACAGGCACACCGTGCAACCGAACTATCTCCCGAATGTAGATCTGGGCCAGCCTCTCCGAGGTATAGGTAGTAGCTACTGGAATGAAATGTGCCAATTTGTTCAACCTATCCACAATAACCCAAACCGCATCAACCTTCCGCAAGTCCGAGGAGACCCAACTATGATGTCCATAGTGATGTGCTCCCATTTCCACTCAGCTATAGGCATCTGCTGAAGTAGGCCTCCTCACCTCTGGTGCTCATACTTAACCTGATGGAAATTTAGACATCTAGCCACATACTCCACTATGTCCTTCTTCATCCGCCTCCACCAGTAGTGCTGCCTCAGGTCACGATACATCTTTGTAGCACCAGGGTGAATAGAATACCGGGAACTGTGTGCCTCCTCTAGAATCCTCTCCCTCAAGCCGTCTACATTAGAAACACAAAAGAGACCCTGGAGTCTCAGAACACCATCCTCTCCAATGGAAACCTCCTTGGCACCACCCTGCAACACTATCTCCCGGAGAACTGCCAAGTGAAGATCATCAAATTGTCGAGCCTTGATCTCCCCCAATAATGAAGACTGAGCAACAACACGTGCAAGAACTCGGCTGGGCTCTGAAAGGTCCAACCTCACCAGGAGATTAGCCATGGACTTAATGTCCAAAGCTAGAGGTCTCTCATCCGCTGAAATGAAAGCCAAGCTACCCATAATATCCCTCTTCCTGCTTAAGGCATTTGCAACCACATTCGCCTTTCCCCGATGATAAAGAATAGTAATGTCATAATCATTCAGCAACTCAAGCCATATACGCTGCCTCAAATTAAGATCCCTCTTCTTGAACAAGTGTTGCAAACTGCGTAGTCTGTATAAACCTCACAAGGCACCCCATACAAGTAGTGCTGCCAAATCATAAGAGCATGAACCATTTTCGCCAGCTCCAAATCGTGCACAGGGTAATTCTTTTCATGGACCTTTAGCTGACGTGAAGCATATGCAATAACTCACCCCTCATGCATCAATACACATCCCAAACCAACGCGTGAAGCGTCACAATAAATTGTATACATCCCCGAACTGGAAGGCAACACTAGAATTGGTGTTGTGATCAAGGCTGTCTTGAGCTTCTGGAAGATCGCCTCACACTCGTCGGGCCATCGGAATGGGGCACCCTTCTGGGTAAATCTAGTCAGAGGGGCTGCAATGGATAAAAAACCCTCCACAAACCGGCGATAATAACCTGCCAATCCCAAGAAGCTCCTGATCTATGTCGTTGAGGTAGGGCGTAGCCAATACTGGACTGCCTCAATCTTCTTAGGATCCACCTTGATACCCTCTCTGGATACCACGTGTCCTAAGAATGCCACAGAATCTAACCAGAACTCACACTTAGATAACTTACAATACAACTTTTTTCCACGCAAAGTCTGGAGCACCACTCTCAAATGCTGCTCGTGCTCCCGCAGGCTGCGTGAGTAAATCAAAATATCATCAATGAAGACAATAACAAAAGAATCAATATAAGGCTTGAACACCCTATTCATCAAATCTATAAATATTGCGGGGGCATTAGTCAAGCCAATGGACATCACCAGGAACTCGTAATGACCATATCTCGTACGGAAGGCAGTCTTCGAAACATCCGAGTCCTGAATCTTCAGCTGATGGTACCCCGATCTCAAGTCGATCTTAGAAAACACCCAAGCACCCTGCAACTGGTCAAACAAATCATCGATACGCGGCAACGGGTACTTGTTCTTGATGGTGACTTTGTTCTACTGACGGTAGGCAATACGCATCCGGATAGTCCCATCCTTCTTCTTCACAAATAACACTGGAGCACCCCCAAGGCGATACACTCGGTCTGATAAACCCCTTAGATAACAACCCCTCAAGTTGTTCTTTCAATTCTTTTAATTCCTTCAATTCCTTCGAAGCCATACGGTATGGGGGAATAGATATTTGGGTGCCTGGAGCTAAGTCAAAGCAAAAATCAATGTCACGATCTGGTGGCATGCCTGGAAGGTCTGAAGGAAATACATTAGCAAATTCTCGAACTACTGGCACTGAATCAATCGTTGGAGACTCGGCGGTGGTGTCTCACACATAAGCAAGATAATCCAAACAACCCTTCTCGACCATACGTCGAGCCTTCAAGAAAGAAAAAACCCGACTAGCTGCACTGACTGAAGACCCTTTCCACTCCAATCTTGGCAACTCAGGCATGGCTAGAGTAAGTGTCTTGGCATGGAAATCTAGGACAGTGTGATAAGGGGATAACCAATCCATGCCCAGGATGACCTCAAAACAAGTCATATCAAGTCACAGGGCTCTGCTCTGGTCTCGAACCCACAAAATGCAAATACACAGGACCAATAAATCTGGTCAACAACCACAGAATTTCCCACAGGAGTGGACACATAAATAGGAGTACCCAAGGATTCACGAGGAATATCCAGGAAATGAGCAAACAGGGCTGACACGTATGAATAAGTGGATCCTGGATCAAATAATATCGATGCATCCCTACAGCATACCGAAATAATACATGTGATCATGGCATCTGAGACCACTATATCTGGTCTGGCTGGGAAAGCATAACATCTGGCTGGAGCGCCGGATGACTGACCTCCACCTGAATAGGCAGGAGCTGGCCGAGCTCCCCCTATTTTGCCTCCATCTCTAGGACGACCTCTACCAGTCTGCCCTCCACCTCTGGGTGCTCGGACCGCCAGTGCTATAACCATGGTTTGGTGACTCTGCTGCACTGCCTTGCCCCAAATCTTGGGATAAGTCCTCTTTATCTGACCTTGATCCCCACACTTATAGCAACCTCTCGGCACCATAGCCTACTGCCCTGAAGAAGAACCCCGAATAGCTGGAGGACGTATGGACTCTCAGGCATAGCACTGAAATAAGAGCTGCAAGATCCCTGATGAACAGAATACCCGCCGGAGGAACCCAGAATGGCTTGTGGGCGATGTGAACTCTCCGGCATCGCACTGAAATAATGCTTGACCGGAGCACCTCGAGGAGGCGGTGGGGTGCTGAATATGGAGGCCTACTAGGCTGGACCCTACCAAGCTGACCTCTGCCCCTAGCTGGAGCACCTCTGAAATCCCCAGAAAATTGAGCTCTCTTATCCTACTGTCCTTGCTCTCTTTTCCTCAATCAATAGCCCTCATTCCTGTGAGCAATCTATACTAAAATTTGATAAGGAGTCCCCATCTCCACCTCTCGGGCCATGCTGGCCCTAATACCTGAGGGCAACCCAGCTACAAATCTCCGCACTCTCTCTGCGTCAGTAAGAAGTATCATAAGTGCATGACGAGACAGCTCAGAAAACCTAGCCTCGTAGTCGGCCACTGACATCTGACCCTACTTTAGCTGCACAAACTAATATCGCAGCTATTCCCTCTCAGAGGGTGGAATATACCTGTCTAGGAATAGCTGAGTCAACTGCTCCCAAGTGATAGGAGGAGAATTCGCCGGTCTGCAAAAAACATAAGACTGCCACCAACTACGGGCCCTGCCCTCAAGCTAGAAAGTAGTGAAGTCTACTCCATGGGACTCCAGTATTCTCATGTTGTGCTGTCTGTCCCTGCACCTGTCAATAGAATCCTGAGCATCCTCATGACGCTCGCCTCCGAAGACAGGAGGGTGCAGTCTGGTTCATTTGTCTAATAACTTCCGCGGATCGTCGTCCGCAACTGGTCTGGACTCAGGTGCTGCTGCTGCTACTGGATGAACCCCACCCACGGGCAGTGTACCCGAGGTCTGATAAACTGCAGTTGCATGTTCTGCGGCCTGGGCAGTAGGGGTATGTGCTCCCCCTCCTTCCTGATATGTGGCCGGGTTCACTGGAAATAAACCAGCCTGAGTCATAGTATCCATGAACCGCATCATACAGCCCATGACCTCCTGAAATCCCGGCGTCGTCATGATGTCCAACGGGATAGGATCTGCTGCGGGCGACTCGCCCTGCTTCTCAGTGATAGGATCCTCTGTTGGATCCACTGGCCGTGCAACTGGGCAGCTCTGGGACGCCCTCGTCCCCTATCTCAGGCTGGTGCCCTCCCCCGACCTCTGCCACGGCCTCTGACGAGGGGAGTAGCGTCCCCTCCCGGTTCTGGAACATCGGCAACGCGCGTCCTCACCATCTGCGAGAGTATAGAAAAGTGAGATTTAGCATACCATCAACTGCACGATAGGAGATGAATAAAGAGAGATTTCTTAACACCCTATAGCCTCCCGAAGATAAATACAGACGTCTCCGTACCGATCCGCAAGACTCTATTGGGTTTTCCCATAACTCGTGAAACCTACGTGAACCTAGAGCTCTGATACCATGTTGTCACGACCCAAATCTTAATCCAGGTCGCGATGGCGCCCAACACCGTTGTCAGGCAAGCCAACACTAATTATCTAGTGAATCTAGTTTGTTTTCTATTAGATCCTTCCCTTATTTCAAAAATAATTTAGCCACTATGCATGGAATATAACACATAGTAGGGCAATTAACTTACGAAGACCGAAATCAACTCTAATTAATTACATCACCAAAAGAATAGTCTACTAAATGTGTGAGCCAGGAACTAGTGTCACAAGTCTACAGGCATCTAGTAGAGTAGCATCAAAAGAAATAAAGGACTATCCTACTGCCTGAGAGAATATAAACAGAAATAGCAAAAGAAAGACTCCAGAGTGCTTGGATGTCATCAGGAGAAGCATCTCACCATGAAGCCTCAACCAAGTGCAATCAAGGACAAGACCCAGACTGATACCCAGATGCACCTGCCTCAGAACCTCTACAATTAAGTACAGAAGCGTAGCATGAGTACATAAACAATATGTACACAGTAAGTATCTGGTCTAATCTCGAAGAAGTAGTGACGAGAGGTTGACTTGACACATACTAGGGCCAAAATAATACGTTTAAATATAAGGCTAAGCAAGAATGGAAAATTATGAATAAGTAGTAAAGGCAGGAACATCAAATCTCCCTATAGATATCTTTGTATGTCGAATTCTCTACCGTACAGGTTGCTAATTCATTTTCCAGGGTAATTAACAGTTAAACAACCACATAAATACTAAATAATTAGTACCTACATAACATGCCGTGAACATACGGCCGATCCAACGAAATAATAAATGTGCACTGCCAAAGGGTCGAACGGCACGAACCATAGATGCATCTATTACCACCGCTCACGAATCGTACATGCGACGCAGTCAAAATAAATAATAAATTTACCCCGCTCGGCGAATTATACATGTGACTCATGTATTCATATATACACACATTCAGTAGAAAAATCAAGGGTTTATTTGGGAATATTCTTCCAAGGAAAAACCAATAAATTAAATAATGATAGGTGACCTTCTTAGATATCCATTTCAATAATTGAATGATGCCAAGAAATTCTAAATTTATTATTTAAGATTACAAGATACGGCACGTAGAGCATGCTCGTGGATCCTAAACTCCCCCGCAAATAGCAGCATATCATTCGTTATTTCACCTACAGGGACAATTCCCTCTTACAAAGTTAGAAAGGAGACTTACCTCATTTCAAGCCTACTCCCCGGGTCAAGAATGCACCAGAATCTCCAGATTCGTCGCCCAAGAACTCGAAACTAGTCAAACATTATATATATCAATCAATCTATGTTCAAAAGTTCACAATTCTCCTATTTAAATGATTACCTCATTCTAGTTTGCAAAATACTAAAATGTACCCTCGGACCCACATGCTCGAATTCCGAAAATTTTCAAGAGAAATTGTTACCCATAACCAAAGGATCAATAATACCTAGTTATTGCATGATTCCATAACAAGTTTCTTGATTAAATCGTATTTTGCCAAAACCCTAGGTTTTTTACTCTAATCCCATGATTTCTACTAATTTGTGTGTGTTAATCTACCCAAATTCAAGTATTAAACTCACTTTTAAGTAGGAATCACTTACCTCACAATTGCTAGGTCGCATCTCCCCTTTGAAAGCTTCCCAAGTCGTCCAATATGAAAGAAAATGGCCTAAAAATTCCTAAGTCCCGTATTTAAAACAACCTCACTGCCTCCAGGACTTTCACACCTACAGCTCAAGGGCAGCACCTACGGTCTCGCATCTGCGAGCTAGTGCTCGCACTTGCAGAAGAGGAGAAGAAGCCCAAGGGTCGCACCTGTGGAACGGAGCGCGCACCTGCGGCTCCTCTTCTGTGGGAAAAGGCCCGCTCCTGCGGAATTTGGGTAGTCCCTCTAAGCTTTTAGAGCTTGGTTTGCCTCGCGCGAAGTCTGAATGGCATCCGGGCCCACCGGAAACCCTGTCCAAATATACCAACAAGTTCTAAATCATAACACGGACTCGCTCGAGCCTTTGAAACATCCAAAACAACATTAAAACCAATAATCATACCCCAAAACCAACTAAATCCAACTTAAGAACTTTAAGTTCTTGAATTCTCTTTCAACACACCGAAACATACCTATACTACTCAGAATGACACCAAATTTTGCAAGCAAGTCATAAATGACATGACGGAAATTTTCTCGGTCTCGATATTTCAAGACATAAATGACACCGAAACATAAATGACTTGTTTTGAAAACAAAAGAAGAAGAAGAAGAAGAAAGAAAGAAAAAAAATACAAAAAAAAAGGAAAAGAAGAAAGAAAAATATAACGACCCGACCGGTCGTTTTGAGCTCTAGCACGTGTTATGACTTGTAGATGTGGTCGGAATTGAATTTAGGGAAGTTTAGAGTCAATTTGGAAAGAAAATTCTCATTTCAGAAGCCTTAAGTCGGAAGAATTGACTAAGATTGGATTTTTAAGTAAACGACCTCAAAATCAGGATTTGAAGGTTCCAGCAGGTTCGTATGATGATTTCGGCCTTGGGTGTATGTTCGGATCGGGTTTTGGATGACCAGGAAGCGTTTTAGTGCATATTGTAGAGGTCAGCATTTTAGAAGAAATTTCATAAGTCTGGGTTGAAGTGCCTAGTGCTATTGATGTCCGTTTGGGATTACGAGTCTGGGAATAGCTCTGTATGGTGATTCTAGAGTTTGGAGCGCGATCGAAAATGGATTCGGAGGCCTGTAGGTTATTTTGAAGTCGCTTGGCTGAAGAAAGATATTTGAAGGTTTTTTGAGAAATCTGACCGGAAGTGGAAATTTTGATATCGAGGTCAAATTGCGATTCTGAAAGTTGGAGCAGGTCCGTAATGTTGAATGTGACTTGTGTGAATATTTTGGGGTCAACCATACATGATTTAATATGTTTCGGCATCGAATGTAGAAGTTGGAGGTTTCAAAGTTCATAAAGATTGAATTGTGATGCGATCCATTGTTTCGATGTTATTTGATGTGATTTGAGGCCTCGGTCAGGTCCGATTATGTTTTGGAACAGGTTGGTGTAATTGGACGGGGTCACGGGGGCCTCGGGTGGATTCCTGGTAGTTAACGGATCAAATTTGAAGTTTATGAGAGCTGAAGCTGCTGATGTCTGGTGTGACCGCACCTGCGAGGCTTGGGCCGCAAGTGCGGCTTTGGTGTCGCAGATGCGGGAGTGGCTGGCTTGGCTGGGGGCGCAGGTGCGAGGCTGTTTCTGCACCTGCAAAGGCGCAGATGCAGACGAGGGAGCGCAGGTGTGGAGCCGGCGTAGTCACCGCAGGTGCGGAAGGACTGGAGGCAGTGTGTATTTTAAGACGGGATTTGGTGATTCTTCTCCTATTTTTCTTTTGGTGTGGCGATTTTGGGGAGCTTTGAGGGCGGATCTTCATCAAGCAACTTTAGGTAAGTGATTTCTTTCATATTTGAGTTAAAAAACTTGGATTATACATATATTAGACATGAAATTGGTGGAAATTTGGAATTTTTGAACCAAGACCTAGAATGTGTATTTGTGGATTTTAACCACGAATTTGAGCATGAAATTAGAGCAAACTGTATATTTGAGTTAGTAAGGCTATGGGTAATCATTATCTTCGAAATGTTTCGGAATCCGGGCACGTGGGCCCGAGGTTACATTTGTCAACTTTTCGAGCGGAGTGGGGAATTTATATAAATTAAATTGTTATAAGTATTAGAGTATATTTTCATTGGTTTTCCCGTTATTTGGATATCTTTGGGGCATTGTGCATCAGTTTGAGTCGGTTGAAGGGCTTGGAAGCCGGTTATGGAACTTCGGAGCGAGGTAAGTCTCCTTTCTAACCTTGTGAGGGGGAATTGTCCCCATAGGTGAACTAATTAAATATGTGCTACTATTTGTGGGGGATACGTACGCACGAAGTGACGAGAGTCCATGCGTAGCTACTATTATGCTTATGTATGGGTAGTCTAAGGCCCGAAAGCATGTTTTATTTGCCGTACTTGTATCTTTGCTGACGAATTTAAAAACGTTTAAACCTTATAGAACTTGACAAATAAATTTCTAGAAAAAGATTTAAATACTATATTTGTGACCAATAAAAGCGAAATTGTCATTTCTTGGGTAACTGTTTCCTGATACAGACGGGATGGAATGTTTGAATGTGTATGCTTATGTGTGACCGCTGCGCAATTTATATTCCGCGAGTGGGGTGATTCATTTCCACAACTCTTATGGGATCGGGTCGTTCACCTCGGCAGGATTTATGTACCACACTCTTATGGGATCGGGCCGTTCGCCTCGGCAGTAATTATGTACCACACTCTCATGGGAGCGGGCCATATGCCACGGCAGGTTAATAGATACATCTATGGTTCGCACTGTTCGACCATTCGGTAGTGCACAGTTTACTTTTATTTTGGATCGGGCCGTTCGCCTCGACATTTCCTATATATATACATCATCACCATGGAATCGTGCGAAATATTTGGAAAAAAAAGACCAGTTCATTTGAGGGTTTCTCCCCCTGATTTGGATTATGACAACCTCTTTGATGAAATCCACTATATTTATTTATATGCTTCGGTTACGGAGGGAACTTGCTAGTAGAGAGTTGAGTAAATTGTAAAGAGGGAAATTGTACCACGTAATCTATAATTGTATGTCTTATGTATTTACAGTGCTTTATATTAATTCATTTCTTTAGTCCACTTGATATTAATTTGACCTCTAGTAAGTGTCAAAGTCGACCTCTCGTCACTACCTCTTCGACGTTAGGCGGGATACTTACTGAGTACACGTTGTTTTCATACTCATGCTACACCTACTGTGCATTTTTATTGCACATATACATTCATAGCTAGTGGCCCTGCTTGACACAGTGATGTGGCTGACCTGGAGACTTAGACGAGTTGCACCATCCGGGGACGATCCGCAACCGGCAGAGTCTTCCTCCGATGTATTGTATCTTACTTTAAATTCCTTGTCCAGTTTGTATTCCGGACAAGTATTGTAGTACATGTATAATTCCTAGAAAATATTCTCATGCACTTGTAACACCGGGTTCTGGGAAAATTATGGGATTTATTCACTGTTTAAATTTTTTAAGATATTATTGTTTACTCAGTGGAAGTTCGCTAATTATTATTCAAGAAAATGAAAAAGGAATGACTTCGAGAATTTTAAAATAAAGATTTAATTTATTTATTAAGTGTTGGATTGCCTGACAGTGGGGTCCGACGCCATCATGACCGAAATGGATTTTGGATCATGACAACGTGGTATCAGAGAACTAGGTTCCCTTAGGTCTCATGAGTCATGAGCAAGTCTAGTAGAGTCTTGCGGATCGGTACAGGGTTATTAGGAGTACTTCCCTTATTGATCCCTCATCATGCCGTTTGATTCCTTTGAGGCTTATGCCTACATTCCTTCTTACTCAATCTTACGCGTCGCGAAGCGCTTGTTATGAATCGGGAATTTGAGGAATGGTAATGGTACTACATATATGGTGCGTGATGTTTTTCCCATGCGTAGTTGGTTGGGGCTATTGTCGTCGCTCTGCGGAGGGAGAATATGTTGTTTTAGCACAGTATCTGTGTTTATGAGGGATTTGAGGCTATGCTCGGCTTGTTATGATGCTTGTGATTGGTCACTGCACGGTATTGACGTTGTTATAGGAAGCTTGCCCATGTGTTGGGACAATGAATGACTTGGAAGGAGGTCTTCTCAGAGCGTGATTCCGAGATTTCAGTATTTTATTTTCGGAGGAGCAGAGGAAATTGGACTATAAATGTGCATGATCGGGTTGATAAAGTAATAAGAATCGGTGTTTTCAAGTGAGGTGGAACATTCATCGGTGATGTGATATCGTCGTTTTTGATCGAATAGAATATGTTAAGTTCGTCGGTGTTATAGTTTCTTCGGTCGCATTGGGTCAGAGTGTTGCGAAGTAATATTGAAGAAGCGGTTGTCAGAGATCGTGGTGTGTGGTGGTTTAGGATTGAATGGGTACTTCTAATGCGGGCGGCTCAAGAAAGATGATCTTCAGGAAGGTTCAAAGTTGTGGTAATCTGCCGGTTTAAGTGCTACAAAGATAGTTATTGGCCTAAAGCAACGGCTGGGCAGCGAGGGATGAGGAAGGACACGTGGGAAGTGTCAGGTGATGGTTAAATTCCTAAAATGCCAGGTGTAACAAAAGGAAGTCATGTAGTTGCTTGCAGGAGTGAGTTTAACCAAAGTGGGAGAGTGGCAGCGTAGCATATGAATTCTGCGATAAGATAGATTTGCATCTTGAGGAGAATTTTGTAGTGATTTGAGGATTTTAGTGGACGGTGATTGGGTCCATGGGCTTAAATTGAAATATTGGCTATTACGACGGGAGATGGAATGCAACAAAGAGGAGTTGTTCGGGATGAAAAAGGGTGCAATATAGCGGTGAGTTGGAGGATGTTGTCGCGCTTTTAGTGGATGTCCATGAAGAGCGGACGGGCTGGTAAAGTTGGTAGATGAGGACGGGCGTAGGATTGGGTATTGATGTCATAGAGATTGTGCAATACAGCGTCGTTGGAAGGTGTCAATTGGTAATTTCTGCAGGAGGGTTATCTCCTGTGAGCAGGTTAGCGGTCGTGTGGTTGGAAGGTTTCTGCGAGGAATTCCAGTGGCTATTCGGTAGGAGGCTGAATATATGAATGATGCGAGGGAATTTGAGTATTCGTGGAATGCTAAAAGGAGAATCTAGAAGAATTGACGGCTTGGTTGAGCAAGATCATGTCAGCAATGAAGAAAGAATTTCAGTGGGGTCTAGAGTGGTGCAAGGAGCAGCTTCGGGTTAAGTGGGAGAGTCCCACCGTCTGCGATTGGGTTGCAAGATTACTTTCTCATGGGGTTGTGGATTGTCGATGTATTGATAAGTTATTGCAGCTAAGGGGAAAGGAGTAGAATAGTAATTGAGCATGGGATTTGATAAAGGTGTGAAAGGGTTGGCCTTATTGAATCAGGTTTAGGCTTTGGAAACATTCAGGATTTATGCTTAGTACAGAGGTAGTTTACAAGTGAAGGAATTCAGTCGGGTGCTTTATCAAGATGGGTGTTCAGGTGCCAGCGAAGTCGTAGAGTTGATTATATTCGGGACCAAGCAGAGTAGGTGACTCTCAACAATGGTTCCAATGGATTCAAAGGTTAGAAGGTGGTGTCCAAGGATTTCAAGCCCACAGTATGGTTAAGAATCGAGTTTTTGCAGCAGAATTATGGGAAAGGTAAAATGGTTGGAGTGTTCTACGTTATCTTCGGCATGTAGAGTAGTTTTGATGTTTATAAAAAGGATAAAATGACTTCGGGTTCATGGAAGGGTTATCGGAATGGGTATACCGGTCAAAGATGTGAATATGCATGCAAGGAACGAAATGGTCTCGTGGAATGGAGTCACTCAAGGTGAGTGCGAATTGAGTTGCCATGTGTCGATTGGGGTTATCATTATTCCTGCGGTGAGTGAGAATTGAATTGAGGTAAGTAAAAGGTTTCTATGTGATGAAGTGGTCCGCCTATTAGTGGTTCAGGAGTTATGATGGAATTCTTGCGCTATCTCATACTGGCATGTTAGGTGCGGTAAGCAGTATGTAACTGGAAGTAAGGATCGAGGTTGCGGTTTGGTGTTGACAAGGATGTCATGAGCTCGTATGAGAAAGAAAAAGGGATTTGAATGTTTAGAGTAAGCTAGTGTTATCTTTAGTGTCACCTGAGATCGGCGTTTGGTGAAAGAGTCTTTGCATGCTAGCTATGGGTTCTTGATTCGTTTTACAGCATTAGTGTGGCTAGTGGTGGATGTGCATACTTGCTACCTTGTGTGGAAGGTCGTGGGAGCGTGACCACGGGATGATCGTATGAGTGTGACATGTAGTCACTTAATGGATTGAAGATTTGGACTGAGTATAAAGAAGTGTATTATTTCTTATTTGAGAATTTATGCCTGGAAGGCGTTCGGTTCATTCAGTTGTGGGTTTTGGGGTGTTTATCTCGGCTATGATGGTTGTTCTTGCGTATTATGAGAGGAAGTGGGTTAATATGGACCCATGTAAAGCTATTAGCCTAGTTCAGTGCGAGCAAGGTAGACTCGATGTTTGTGGATGGATTTAAATATGATTATGGGGCTCCGTATGAGTCAGGCGTGTTTATTTCGGTATGGCGCTTTTCAGGGAAAGTTATTAGAATAGCAGATGTTGTTCCGTCTTTGTTCATCTCATGTAATATTATGATGTGCCATGTCAGTTGCGGAACGGCTTGATAATTTCTTGTGTGTTGACATTTCCGTGTAGTGATGATGATATGTGAGCAGGATAGCTCTTGAGATTTAGATTATATATATCGCACCTCAATGGTTCTTGAGTTTTGTAGCATATGGCTTTATCAGTCTCCCCAGGATGGCATTGTGCACTTAGCGTGCTTGTGACCGGTATTCAGTATTTTGTGGTAATGGGCAATTTAGCTCGGTGTATATCTCCTTATGTAAATTTCATGTGTAGATCGTGTGGCACGCCGCCACGGGTATGTTATTTGGATCGGGTTGCGCACCGCAACAGTGTGATGTTGAGTAAGGTTCCCTATATTTAATTTATCTTGTGTTTTTTTCCTACTTTTCGGAGGAAAGTTCATATTAATTGCGTGAGTTGAGTAGTTCCTTTCATAATTCTCTTTCTTTATGTATCACGTTCGAGTTGTGGCCTACTGGCGCATTGTGGCATCATGTGAGACTGTTGGTCATGTCTGGGATGATTTGATGCATGAGCAGTTCATACTGGGATGAGACGAGACTATCGGATCAGGGATCAGTGCGATAAGGTTACGTGAAGTGTATATCAAAGAAAAAATACCAACAGTTGGTTCATAATGAGATGATAATTCTATTCAGGAGGAGAGATTCAATGATTTGTTGACTCTGCAGTTAGTTGTGAATTTCTATACATCTCCTCCGTTGTGGTGGTATTGTAAGTATTAAAGCAGGACTTATATGCATGTGTCCTGAGGTAAGTTGGGAGCAGCACATTCGTGAAATTTTGTCTATTAAGGCTCAGGGGATGTCATCGTGGTTAGATGATGAATTATGCGGTGCATGGTGCTAATTCAGCAAAGGTACGCAGTCATGATCTGGTACATCGTTTGGTAGTTGATACGGTGCTCATATATTGGAAACAGGCTTGGCAGAGAATTTTGGGTATTGGAACTGGGTTTTGAGCTTATTGTATGGATGAAAGAGGATATCTTCAAATTTGGCCAGGCTAATGTACTCAATTGAGTGGTGGTAGCACGAGTAGGTGCATGAGGTGTTTAACGGTGATTTCGGACCACTCCAGAGCAGTTCTTAGCACGTTCAAGTACAAACCTATGTTTAAGTGGGAGAGAATGTAACGACCCGACCGGTCATTTTGAGCTCTAGCACGTCGTTCAGTGGTTTGAGGACATGAGCAGCTTCGTTTCAAGTGTTATGACTTGTAGGTGTGGTCGGAATTGAATTTCGGGAAGTTTATAGTCAATTTGGATAGAAAATTCTCATTTGAGAAGCCTTAAGTCGGATGAGTCGACTAAGATTGAAGTTTTGAGTAAACGACCTCAGAATCAGGATTTGAAGGTTCCAGCAGGTTCGTACGATGATTTCGGACTTGGGTGTATGTTCAGATCGGGATTTGGATGATCTGGGAGCGTTTCGGCGCATATTGTAGAAGTCGGCATTTTAGAAGAAATTTCATAAGTCCGGGTTGAAGTGCCTTTCAGTGATATTGATGTCCGTTTGGGATTTCGAGTCAGGGAATAGCTATGTATGGTGATTCCAGAGTTGGGAGCGTGATCGAAAATGAATTCGGAGGTCCGTATGTTATTTTGAAATCGTTTGATTGAAGAAAGACATTTGAAGGTTTTTGAGAAATCTGACCGGAAGTGGAAATTTTGATATCGGGGTCGAATTACGATTCCGAAAGTTGGAGCAGGTCCGTAATGTTGAATGTGACTTGGGTGCAGAATTTGGGGTCAATCGGACATGATTTGATAGGTTTCGGCATCGAATGTAGAAGTTGGAGGTTTCAAAGTTCATAAAGATTGAATTGTGATGTGATCCATTGTTTCAATCTTATTTGATGTGATTTGAGGCCTCAGGAAGGTCGGCATTATGTTTTGGAACAGGTTGGCGTAATTGGACGGGGTCCCGGGGGCCTCGGGTGGATTCCGGGTGGCTAACGGATCAAATTTGAAGTTGAGGAGGAGCTGAAGTTGTTGGTGTCTGGTGTTACCGCACCTGCGAGGCTTGGGCCGCAAGTGCGGCTTTGGTGTCGCAGATGCGGGAGTGGCTGGCTTGGCTGGGGGCGCAGGTGCGAGGCTGTTTCTGCACCTGCGAAGGCGCAGATACGGACGAGAGAGCGCAGGTGCGGAATCGGCTGGGGAATGAGGAAGTCGCAGGTGCGAGAGTTTGGTCGCACCTGCGGGCTCGCAGGTGCGGGCGTAGTAACCGCAGGTGCGGAAGGACTGGAGGCAGTGTGTATTTCTAAGACGGGATTTGGCCATTCTTCTCCCATTTTTCTTTTGGTGTGGCGATTTTGGGGAGCTTCGAGGGAGGATCTTCATAAAGCAACTTTAGGTAAGGGATTCTTTCCCATCTTTGAGTTAAAACACTTGGATTATACATAGATTAGACATGAAATTGGTGGAAATTTGGATTTTTGAACCAAGACCTAGAATGTGTATTTTTGGATTTTAACAACAAATTTTAGCATGAAATTAGAGCAAACTGTATATTTGAGTTAGTAAGTCTATGGGTAATCATTATCTTCGAAAAGTTCCGGAATCCAGGCACGTGGGCCCGAGGGTAATTTTGTCAACTTTCCGAGCGAAGTTGGGAATTTATATAAATTAAATTGTTATAAGTATTAGAGTACATTTTCATTTGTTTGCTCGTTATTTGGATAGTTTTGGGGCGTTGTGCATCAATTTGAGTTGTCGAAAGGGCTTGGAAGCCGGTTATGGAACTTCGGAGTGAGGTAAGTCTCCTTTCTAACCTTGTGAGGGGGAATTGTCCCCATAGGCGAACTAATTAAATATGTGCTACTATTTGTAGGGCTACGTACGCACGAAGTGACGGGAGTCCGTGCGTAGATACTATTATGCTTATGTTCGGGTAGTCTAGGGCCCGAAAGCATGTTTTATTTGCCGTACTTGTATCTTTTCTGAGGAATTTCAAAAATTTTAAACCTTATCGAACTTGACAAATAAATTTCTAGAAAAAGATTTAAATACTATCTTGTGACCAATAAAAGCGAAATTGTCATTTCTTGGGTAATTGTTTCCCCATATAGACGAGATGGACTGTTTGAATGTGTATGCTTAAGTGTGACCGCTTCGCAATTTATATTCCCCGAGCGGGGTGATTCATTTCCAACACTCTTATGGGATCGGGCCATTCGCCTCGGCAGGATTTATGTACCACACTCTTATGGGATCGGGTCGTTCGTCGGGGCAGGAATTATGTACCACTCTCATGGGAGCGGGTCGTACGCCACGGTAGGTTAATAGATGCATCTATGGTTCGCGTCGTTCGACCATTCAGCAGTGCACAATTTACTTTTATGTTGGATCGGGCCGTTTGCCTCGGCATTTCCTATATATATACATCATCCCCATGGAATCGTGCGAAATATTTAGCAAAAAAAGGCCAGTTCATCTGAGGGTTTCTCCCCCTGATTTGGATTATGACAACCTCTTTGATGAAATCCATTATATTTATTTATATGCTTCGGTTACAGAGGGAACTTGCTAGTAGAGAGTTGAGTAAATTGTAAAGAGGAAAATTGTACCACGTAATTTATACTTGTATGTCTTATGTATTTACAGTGCTTTATATTAATTCATTTCTTTAGTGCACTTGATATTAAATTGACCTCTAGTAAGTTTTTTCAAAGTCGACCTCTCGTCACTACTTCTTCGAGGTTAGGCGGGATACTTACTAAGTACACGTTGTTTTCGTACTCATGCTACACTTGTTGTGTATTTTTATTGCACAGGTACATTCATAGCTAGTGGCCCTGCTTGACACAGTGATGTGGCTGACCTGAAGACTTAGACGAGCTGCACCATCTGGAGACGACCCGCAGCCGGCAGAGTCTTCCTCAGATGTATTGTATCTTACTTTAAATTCCTTGTCCAACTGGTATTCCAGACAAGTTTTGTAGTACATGTATAATTTCTAGAAAATTTGCTCAAGCACTTGTGACACCGGGTTCTGGGAAAATTATGGGATTTATTCACTATTTAAATTTGTTAAGATATTATTGTTTACTCAGTGGAACTTCGCTAGTTATTATTTAAGAAAATGAAAAAGGAATGACTTCGAGAATTTTAAAATAAATATTTAATTTATTTATTAAGTGTTGGCTTGCCTGACTGTGGGGTCCGGAGCCATCACGATCGAAATGGATTTTGGGTCATGACAACAAAGAAAAGAAAGAAAGATTAAAAAAATGTTAGGTCAGATGTTTGAACTATGTTCGACCTGATTCCATGAAAAAGGATAAGTCGGCAGCCTTACACGGTTCGGTCCAACCAAATAAGAATTCAAAAATCCCCAGTATCTGGAACTTGGGCAAAGATTTTGTTTCACCTTTTGAAAGAGTCGATTCCAAGAGTTGTAAGTCTACAACCCCTTATTTTGAGTCTACTTTGAGCCTTCATGTTGTCTTTTCTTTTTCAACCCTATCCAAAAAATCTTCCAAATAAAGACCGCACAATATGCCTTCAAGAATGCCAAGGGAAACATGCAATGAGTAATGGATGTCGCGTGGCATAGAACACTGTCAGTTGCTTAAACAAGAAAGTAAAAGAAAAATAAAAAATGAGAGAGACTTACTAGTGAAAACCCTCACGGGCACTGTAAGGCCACGGTAGCACAAATGAATAAATGAGAGAGACTTGTCGGTGAAAATCCCTTGGGGCTCCACTAGTCGATAGTGAGTCGTGAATCTGATGCAAAAGATTGGCATGAACAAAACCAACTTCAAAGGTCATAAGAAGGGTAAAAGGAAATATTGGATTAGTTTGATTGATCGACCATTAAGTCCAAAATGCATGTCATGATTATTAAGGCTTTTTATTGAGAAAAAAACAAATTCTTCCCTTGTCCTTCCCAACAGGGGCATTTCTTGTTAATATTGTTTTCTTTGCATCATTGTGTCCTTCACTCTGAGTTAGTCCTTCTCAAACAAGTAAGAAAAGATTTCAAAATTTGCTATTAGCTTTTCAATTGCACAAAGTGAATTTGGCCAGCAATTCAGTTGTTGCAATCAACATGCATTGAGGATTCATGCAGAGGCTTCCACCAAAAGACCCTTGTCAGCCTACTTGGCGCAAGCAAAGATAACTGATGATTCTCTCTGACAGAAAATTGCTCAAAAAGCAAGAAGTCGTTCAAGATATCAAAAAAGGTCACCTAAGCAAAAATCTTCAATTGGGATAAGGCTGATTGAGCCACAAATACAAATGGGACCGGGAGTGAAACAATCAGGGTTGATGCAGAGCAAAAGTCTCTTGAAACCGACTCAAGCTGATTGAGAAAATCCCAAGCTGCTCTGGAGTCAAGGCCACAAATCGACCACCACTTTGAAAACTGACAAAATTTTCTTTGTTTGAAATAAGAAAAAATCAGTGCAAGGAAAATGGTTTAAAAAGACAAAAAAGAAGAAGAAAAGAACTGGAGAAGAGCCGACAAAGGGAAGTCTCTCAAATTTTTGCCTGTGCATAAAATCTTGTCATTGATCTTCACATTTTTTCCTCCTAGGGTAATACATCCTAGTCTGATGGATTTTCCTCCCAATAAAAATCTTAGTATGATGAATCTTTCTCCTAAGATAAGAATCCTAGTCTGATGAATTTTTCTCCTAGGATAAACGTCTTAGTCTGATGAATCTTTCTCCTAATATAAGGACATCTTAATCTGATGAATTTTTCTCCTAAGATAACCAAAAAAAGGACCTAGTCTGATAAACTTTCTCCTATGATAGACGTCTTAGTTTGATGAATCTTTTTCCTAAGATAACCAAAAACAAAAAAAAATGACCTAGTCTGATGAGTCTTCTCCTAGGATAAAAATCTTAGTCTAATAATTTTTTCTCCTAAGATAACCAAAAAACAAAGGGACCTAGTCTGATGAACTTTCTCCTAAGATAGATGTCTTAGTCTGATAAATCTTTCTCCTAAGATAACAAAAAAAAAAAAAAAAATGACCTAGTCTTATGAATTTTCTCCTAGGATCAAAATCTTAGTCTGATGAATCTTTCTCCTAAGATAACAAAGAATAAATACCTAATCTGATGAATTTACTCCTAGGATCGAAATGTTAGTCTGATGAATCTTTCTCCTAAGATAGAAGACCTAGTCTGATGAACTTTCTTCTAGAATAGAAATATTAGTCTGATAAATTTTTCTCCTTAGATATTAAAAAAACCTAGTCTGATGAATTTTCTCTTAGGATAATTAAAAAAAGAGGAAGTCTGTTTTTTTTTTATAAAAATCATTTGTTCATGCCCTCATAAAATAAGCATTGGGGCAATTTGTTAAGACGAATGATTTTCTCAACAAAAAAAAACAAAAAAGAAAAAAAATAATGAAAATGATTTTTCTCAAAAAAAAAAGCAAAAAAAAACAACAAAAAAAATTCTTTTTAGTTCATTTTAGCATAGGGTACACAATTCAGTAGTCTCATTTTCCAACATAAGGTACACCAATCCTTAGTTGAGACATCATTTTGACAATAAAGAAACACCATCTCAAAAAAAATCATGTTACTTTCGTGGTACACTATTCCCGACCTTTTATTTTTTTCAATAATGAAGTGGTTTAGAGTTTTGCTACAAATAACTCACGAAATTTTTCTAGTGAAAACTGGGGCAGAAAAATTTCGTTCGTCTATATGTTTTGGTGTCTAAGCAGGTTTTACCTTAAGGCACAGGGTTCAAGATGACCAAAAGAAGTCTCAATCCAAAATGGAGAAAAGAAAAGAAAAAAAATTGAATCCAAAATGCAGAAGCAGGTGAAAGATGTGAATTGCTCAAGACATGGCTGAAGTTACGAGCAGTGCATGTCCGGTCTTTATCCAAAAAAGTCGTGAAAGAATGAACTAACACCTGCAGCTAGCAAGCATCAAGGTTCAAATCAAAAGTCTGCATGAAGCACCATTCAAGACTCAAGATCAAGCTTCAGAAGACTTATAGATAGGAATCTTGTAACTCATCGTTTATACGCTTGTTTAGTTCTTTTATATTTTGATTTTGATGTAATAACAGGACACGGACTGGAGCCTCGATGGAACCTCACTCGACTCTTCGACACAACATTCCATCATTTTCCTTGAACTACACGCGTCCTGATTCCCTTATAACCGAGATATATAGGTTGTCCAAAATCAGGACTCAGTCGCACCCTTTCTTTTGTTTGTTTTCCCTTTTTAATAATGATTTGGTCAAAAAATAGTAACACGGCTTACTTTGTATTTACTTGAAAACTCTTCATGTTCCCTAACAAAGAGGGGCAGCTGTGAGCACCTAATTTTTTATCTTACTTGAGATTTTTCAACAATTTTAAGTATGTAAATAATTTGAAGTTTAATATACATATTTTAACCTTTATTTCATTTTTAGTAGGTTTTATTTAAGAAAATTAAAAAATCACAAAAAAATTATATATTTTTAAATATTCGGCTAGTATTTATATTTACACTCTTAAAAGTAAGAAAAAAAATGCTTTCATTAGATACAGACACACACAGAAGCAAGAACACGGGGTGACGGGAATTTTCACAACCCGAAATTCCACCATCGGGCCGTGATGGCGTCTAACATTGAACCCTCTAGACAAGCCAACGTGTACAGTTAAACTAACATGATAACATCGAATTAATAGATTAAGCTAAAAACAGTTCACAACTTAACAGCGAAAATAAATAAAGTTTCAAAACTAAGTAAAGACAGCATAATACAACGTCGCAATAATTTTCCAAAACCTGGAGTCACAAACTCACGAACTGTCTATAGGAGTGCTAAATACAAAGTCTGAAAGGAAATACATGATTGTCTCTGAAAACTAGAGGAAAAACAAGACAGAAATGAAGAACTAGGGATAGGAGAGACGCCAAGGCCCACGAACTCCAGCGGGTATACCTTGAAGCCTCTAGGGTGAACTGAAGGACACTCCCACTAGTGATGTCCACTGGGTCCGGCTGCGTAATCTGCACAACATAAAGAAGTGTAGGAGTAGCATCAGTACAACCGATCCCATGTACTGAGCAAGTGCCGAGCCTAACCTCGGCGAAGTAGTGACGAGGCTAGACTTGACAACAAACGTTAACCTGTCATATTCTACAACATATATATCGTGGAACAACAAAGCAAGAGATAAACAATCGCGTAGGGGAATACGAGGACAAACAATGGGGTAACAGGTGAAATAGAGCAGTTTATTAAGCACATCGGAACAGACAAGAAGATGATTTATCAGAAATATGCTAATGAAACAAATGTAATGCCAGAAATGTAAAAAATGGCACAGCATCACCCTTCGTGCTTTTACTCTCTTCCTCACAATGTAATGTACGATGTAAGATAACATGAATCATGGCACGGCATCACCCTTCGTGCTTTTACTCTCTTCCTCACAATGCAATGTATCGTGTATGGTAATGTAATAATGGCATGGCATCAACCTTCGTGCTTTTAAATATAAATCATGGCACGGCATCACCCTTCGTGCTTTTACTCTCTTCCTCACAATGCAATGTATCGTGTATGGTAATGTAATAATGGCATGGCATCAACCTTCGTGCTTTTAAATATAAATCATGGCACGGCATCACCCTTCGTGCTTTTACTCTCTCCTCATTATGCAATGTATGATGGGAATAAAAGACATTGTCGGAGTTCTATTACCAGCTACCACTCAGCCGCAAAATCCAGCAGCTTCAGCCTTAAGAACGGCCACCCCCACCTTCTCAAAAGCTCTCTTCCACACATCATCGCCTAAACCCATCCCAGAACCTCTCGCACAAACACGCCCATAGGGTCTCAAAATAGTAAGGTTTTCTGTCGAGTTTTATCGTCGAGAAGCTCCTATTCGAGATCTTTTCCAGTGAGGTTTTTGTTTGTCCGCGATCCATCGAGGCCGTTTGAGCTCCATCTCGACATCTTGTCCGCCCTCAAGCTGTAGCCGGCACCGTCCTTCTGTAATTTGAACTTGGAGGAATTTTATATCAATAAAGTGAAGAAAGTTTATTCCAAAAAGGTCCGTCATGTTCTTCTTAACAACTCGTTTACTGATTTCCATGATGCTTCTTATGTCAATCTCTTAGTTGTTATATTTTTTATTTATAATGTGTTGTCCTACCTGATATGTTTATCCATGTTAGAAAAACTATGTTTTAATTATTGTTTTGAGAACATTATTTCTCATGGTGTCCAGATGTAATTAAGTTAAGTGGGCTTACGTTATGCCTATTATTTGTTTCATTAGTAATTGTGTCGTTCTGCTTTTCTCATTAGATTCATCTTAGGAGCCATAAAATAATGATCTGAAGGAACTAAGGACAAATGATTACTTTTAGAGATTTTCTTAGAGTTTAACTAGCCTAACTTTGGGGATGGATTCAATCTGCCAGATTAAATTATTTAACGAACCTCGTAGTCGCTTTAGGCGCGTTTAATTAATAAATTATCGTGGTCATGAGTACGGTTCCTGTGGCATGGTCACGATACGTAAGTCTAAGTTCGGGTGTGCATTTCATGTGACCCGGCCATGACTTCGTTCAATAATATAAATTAACATGTTGTGAATTGCGGGTGCGTTTCACATGGCGCGGTTCACAATGTGTACAAAACTGTAAGTCCAAGTTCGGGTGTACATTTCGTGTGACCCGGTCATAACTTCGTTTAACAATAAAATAAACATGTCGTAGATCGCGGATACATTTCATATGGCGCGGTGTGCAACATGTACCAAAACGACAAGTGTACGACATCGTTACTTGTTCCAGAAATAATTTCCTAAATAATTAAAAGCGGCTAAAAAGTAAAAAAGGTTAAAATGCACGCTAGGTTATAAATATGTAATAATTAGATAATTAGGCCAATTAATAATAGTTAAGTGACCGTGCTAAAACCACGGAACCCGAAAATGCCTAACACCTTCTCCCAGGTTAACAAAATTCCTTACCCGGTCTTCGGGTTTCGCAGACTTTAAACGGAGTCATTTTTCCTAGATTTGGGATTCTAAAATAAACCAATGAATTAGGACACTATAAATTATCTCAAGTGGCGACTCTGAATAAAATAAATAATTCTATTTCGATTAATGTCGCTTAATTAGGAAAACCCCCCTATCCCCCTCGGGAAAAATGAGGTGTGACAGCTCTGACGACTCTGCTTGGGACAAGAACCCAGAATCTCTGGTTTAGGGTTCAGGGTTCAGAATTTGAGCTTAGAATGACTGTTATGATTTGCTTTCACGATTGTCTTATTTGTTTTGCGTGTTTAAGTTTAATGTGCTAAATGTCGCTTTTTACCGCTTTGACATAATGTGAAATGTATATAAAATTGTTATGAAACCCTTCTTCCCTCTTAGTCTTCTAAATCTTCTGGGAAGTGCACGCTGGCGTGACTTCTTTTCTTTTAGTGTCGTATCCCTAATTTTGAACGAGGTTCGGACAAGTTGCAAAGCCGGTGAAGCTTCTGTATTCTCGGAACGCTGCCTCCCTCGGCTCGAGTTGTCCGCTCGGGTAAGCCAGGTCTAGAACATCACCCCAGGGTTCAAACGTAGAATGACATAGCCTCATGTCGGATACCTATTAGGAACTTTTTGGTTGCATCACGTGCATTTGACTTTGGGAACTCAACACAGGGGTTGGGCCCGTCTAGGACAGTTGTACCCCAAATTAAAAGACCAACCTGATGCATCTTATGTGCTATTTGTGTATCTATTTGTTTCGGCTTGCATGTTGACCAGCTTCTAGAATGGAGAAAGAAAATAAAAAGAAAAAATAAAAAAGAAAAAAAGAGAGGTAGATGTTTGAAAAATTTCGAAACTCTACCGAAATTTTGAAAAAAAAAGAGAAAGAAATAAGCCAATGTTTTCAAAAAATACATGCTTCCCCTGTTCCGTCAAAACTGAAGGAACTACGCGGGTCTGGTTCACACCGAGTGTGAGATACGTAGGCAAACCTCACGGTTTCGGCCCCCAATTTCCAAAAAGATCCAAAAAAAAAATTCCTTTAATTCCTTCTTTAGAAGTCTTTCTTTAGAAAATCCCAAATAAAAAATTTAAAACCAAAAATATTTTCTTTCATTTTAGAAATCTTTCATTCGACAAGAAAATCAAATCAGAATCCAAAAATATATTTTCTACCTTCTTTTTAGAAATCTTCTTCCCAAAAATAAAAAAAAATCAAAAATCCAAAAAAATATTTTCTTTCTTCTTTAGAAGTCCTTCTTTCAGAAAATTTTGAAAAAAAATACAAAAATCTCAAAATCCAAAAATATGTTCTAGAAAAAAAAAAAGAGACTCAAAACAACATATATATGTTCTTTCTTCTTTAAAAGTCTTTCTTTTCAAAATTCTCAACAACAAAAAAAACAAACAAATCTAAATTCAAAAGTATTTGCTTTCTTCTTTATAAGTCTTTCTTTCGAGAAAAAAAATTCAAGAAAAAAAACACTCAAAATCCAAAAAAAAAAGAGAGAGTTAGTTTACTTATTTTATTTCTGATCTTCCCGAACTATGCAAGATCTGATTCATCTTTCCACATGATATATAGGCAACTCACATCGGGTTTGATCGAATGAAAAAAAAAGAATGATAATAATAAGGACCGATTGAGTCCATTCTAACGTGTCTTTTGTTTTGAATTGTTAAGAAAGTTTGAGGTGGTCGGTTTGTGGTAAGCTGCAACACATCCATAATTCACAAGGTCCAAGAGAAAAATTCCAATGACAACTGACATCAAAGCTGTTACGAGTGGTCAAGAGACTCAGGGTCAGAGGGTTCAACAAGAATCTACTATGGTTGAGAAAAATAGAGTACTGAAGCAACAAATAACTGAAATGTGTCAAGCATGGGCCAATGGCCAAGGACTGCCCTTTTCTAGTCATGGTTTCCTAGAGTTCACATCCATCTCGACTACTACCATTCCGATCTCATTGTCTGATCAATCCTTTCCACCTAGGTTCAGTCTTTATCCCAACTGTACAACTACAGCTAGAACTTCTATTGCATGCTCTCAAAGTTTGCCATTGATAACCAATCAGACAGCCACTATTGTTATGCCCATCTCCACCATCCCACAGCCAACGATGGTGTAGGAAAACTCATGAGTCACAATTTGCTACACATAAAGGACAGTACCATTCTCCTGAGTACCATTCGTACCTATTTGATCTTCCAGCAAAGATTGGGAAGCCTACCCGAAAGATGGCACGGGAAGAAATGACCCAAAGAGTGAATAGCTTAGAACGACAGTTGAAAAACATGCAGGGGTTGGCAGGTCAGAAGAGTATTGCTTTTTCAAGGATATATGTATGTTCCCCGATGTTCGTTTGCCACCTGGTTTCAAGACTCCCAAATTTAAAAAGTATGATGGACATGGAGAACCCATAGCCCACCTAAAAAGGTATTGCAATCAGCTAAGAGGTGCGGGAAGAAATGAAGA
Source organism: Nicotiana paniculata (assembly GCA_005239505.1). Lineage (NCBI taxonomy): Eukaryota > Viridiplantae > Streptophyta > Magnoliopsida > Solanales > Solanaceae > Nicotiana > Nicotiana paniculata. The sequence continues at coordinate 10,447 of ML339841.1, read as the reverse complement.
ATTGCTAATGGCTTGTTTTGGGGAAAGCCTTATAAGGGTAGCCTCTGAATGGTATATTGATCAAGAAATCTCTCACTGGTATGTATGGGATGACAGGCCCGAGCCTTTGTCAAACAATTCCAATACAACATCGATATCGCTCCAGACCGCAATTCACTTTCAAACCTAAAGAAGAAACCAACTAGAAGTTTTAGGGAATATGCCATTAAATGGAGAGAGAGAAAGCGGCTAGAGTTAAGCCACCCATGGATGACCATGAGCTAATCACCGTCTTCCTTCAGGATCAAGAGCCACATTATTTTCAAAACATTATGTCCCTTCTCGAAAGCAATCAAAATGGGAGAAATGGTTGAGAATGGTCTTAGGACAAGCAGAATTATAAGTCAAGCAACTCTCAAAGCTGCAATGCAGGCTGTTAAAATTGAATCAGGTAATTTTAGTGACATGAACGAGAAGGATGAAGAAACCATGGTTACTAAAGCGTCGAGAAGAGGTCCTAGGAGAACATCTCGAAGGTATGAGAAACTTCATCAGGTTTCCCATGACTCGCCTGAGCACTATTATCCACCTCAGAACCCGCAATAATATAAATTAACATGTTGTGAATTGCGGGTGCGTTTCAAATGGCGCGGTTCGCAATGTGTACAAAACTGTAAGTCCAAGTTCGGGTGTACATTTCGTGTGACCCGGTCATAACTTCGTTTAACAATAAAATAAACATGTCGTAGATCGCAGATACATTTCATATAGCGCGTTGTGCAACATGTACCAAAAGGACAAGTGTACGACATCGTTACTTGTTCAAGAAATAATTTCCTAAATAATTAAAAGCGGCTAAAAAGTAAAAAAGGTTAAACTGCACGCTAGGTTATAAATATGTAATTAATTAGATAATTAGGCCAATTAATAATAGTTAAGTGACCGTGCTAAAACCACGGAACCCGAAAATGCCTAACACCTTCTCCCAGGTTAACAGAATTCCTTACCCGGTCTTCGGGTTTCGCAGACTTTAAACGGAGTCATTTTTCCTAGATTTGGGATTCTAAAATAAACTAATGAATTAGGACACTATAAATTATCTCAAGTGGCGACTCTGAATAAAATAAATAATTCCATTTCGATTAATGTCGCTTAATTAGAAAAACCCCCCTATCCCCCTCGGGAAAAATGAGGTGTGACAGCTATGGCGACTCTGCTTGGGACAAGAACCCAGAATCTCTGGTTCAGGGTTCAGGGTTCAGAATTGAGCTTAGAATGACTGTTATGATTTGCTTTCACGATTGTCTTATTTTTTTTGCGTGTTTAAGTTTAATGTGCTAAATGTCGCTTTTTACCGCTTTGACATAATGTGAAATGTATATAAAATTGTTATGAAACCCTTCTTCCCTCTTAGTCTTCTAAATCTTCTGGGAAGTGCACGCTGGCGTGACTTCTTTTCTTTTAGTGTCGTATCCCTAATTTTGAACGAGGTTCGGACAAGTTGCAAAGCCGGTGAAGCTTCTGTATTCTCGGAACGCTGCCTCCCTCGGCTCGAGTTGTCCGCTCGGGTAAGCCAGGTCTAGAACATCACCCCAGGGTTCAAACGTAGAATGACATAGCCTCATGTCGGATACCTAGTAGGAATTTTTTGGTTGCATCACGTGCATTTGACTTTGGGAACTCAACACAGGGGATGGGCCCGTCTAGGACAGTTGTACCCCAAATTAAAAGACCATCCTGATGCATCTTATGTGCTATTTGTGTATCTATTTTTTTCGGCTTGCATGTTGACCAGCTTCTAGAATGGAGAAAGAAAATAAAAAGAAAAAATAAAAAAGAAAAAAAGAGAGGTAGATGTTTGAAAAATTCCGAAACTCTACCGAAATTTTGAAAAAAAAAAAGAGAAAGAAATAAGCCAATGTTTTCAAAAAATACATGTTTCCCCTGTTCCGTCAAAACTGAAAGAACTACGCGGGTCTGGTTCACACCGAGTGTGAGATACGTAGGCAAACCTCACGGTTCCGGCCCCAAATTTCCAAAAAGATCCAAAAAAAAAAATTCCTTTAATTCCTTCTTTAGAAGTCTTTCTTTAGAAAATCCCAAATAAAAAATTTAAAACCAAAAATATTTTCTTTCATTTTAGAAATCTTTCATTCGAAAAGAAAATCAAATCAGAATCCAAAAATATATTTTCTACCTTCTTTTTAGAAATCTTTTTCCCAAAAATAAAAAAAAAAATCAAAAATCCAAAAAAAAAATTTCTTTCTTCTTTAGAAGTCCTTCTTACAGAAAATTTTGAAAAAAAATACAAAATCTCAAAATCAAAAAATATGTTCTAGAAAAAAAAAATGACTCAAAAAAACATATATATGTTCTTTCTTCTTTAAAAGTCTTTCTTTTCAAAATTCTCAACAAACAAATCTAAATTCAAAAGTATTTGCTTTCTTCTTTATAAGTCTTTCTTTCGAGAAAAAAAATTCAAGAAAAAGAACACTCAAAATCCAAAAAAAAAAAGGAGAGTTAGTTTACTTATTTTATTTCTGATCTTCCCGAACTATGCAAGATCTTATTTATGTTTCCACATGATATGTAGGCAACTCACATCGGGTTTGATCGAATGAAAAAAAAAAGAATGATAATAATAAGGACCGATTGAGTCCATTCTAACGTGTCTTTTGTTTTGAATTGTTAAGAAAGTTTGAGGTGGTCGGTTTGTGGTAAGCTGCAACACATCCATAATTCACAAGGTCCAAGAGAAAAATGCCAATGAAAACTGACATCGAAGCTGTTACGAGTGGTCAAGAGACTCAGGGTCAGAGGGTTCAACAAGAATCTACTATGGTTGAGAAAAATAGAGAACTGAAGCAACAAATAACTGAAATGTGTCAAGCATGGGCCAATGGCCAAGGGCTGCCCTTTTCTAGTCATGGTTTCCTAGAGTTCACATCCATCTCGACTACTACCATTCCGATCTCATTGTCTGATCAATCCTTTCCACCTAGGTTCAGTCTTTATCCCAACTGTACAACTACAGCTAGAACTTTTATTGCATGCTCTCAAAGTTTGCCATTGATAACCAATCAGACAGCCACTATTGTTATGCCCATCTCCACCATCCCACAGCCAACGATGGTGTAGAGGAAAACTCATGAGTCACAATTTGCTACCCATAAAGGACAGTACCATTCTCCTGAGTACCATTCGTACCTATTTGATCTTCCAGCAAAGATTGAGATGCCTACCCGAAAGATGGCACGGGAAGAAATGACCCAAAGAGTAAATAGCTTAGAACGACAGTTGAAAAACATGCAGGGGTTGGCAGGTCAGAAGAGTATTGCTTTTTCAAGGATATATGTATGTTCCCCGATGTTCGTTTGCCACTTGGTTTCAAGACTCCCAAATTTTAAAAGTATGATGGACATGGAGAACCCATAGCCCACCTAAAAAGGTATTGCAATCAGCTAAGAGGTGCGGGAAGAAATGAAGAATTGCTAATGGCTTGTTTTGGGGAAAGCCTTATAGGGGTAGCCTATGAATGGTATATTGATCAAGAAATCTCTCACTGGTATGTATGGGATGACAAGGCCCGAGCCTTTGTCAAACAATTCCAATACAACATCGATATCGCTCCAGACCGCAATTCCCTTTCAAACCTAAAGAAGAAACCAACTAGAAGTTTTAGGGAATATGCCATTAAATGGAGAGAGAGAAAGCGGCTAGAGTTAAGCCACCCATGGATGACCATGAGCTAATCACCGTCTTCCTTCAGGATCAAGAGCCACATTATTTTCAAAACATTATGTCCCTTCTCGAAAGCAATCAAAATGGGAGAAATGGTTGAGAATGGTCTTAGGACAAGCAGAATTATAAGTCAAGCAACTCTCAAAGCTGCAATGCAGGCTGTTCAAATTGAATCAGGTAATTTTAGTGACATGAACGAGAAGGATAAAGAAACCATGATGACAAAAGCGTCGAGAAGAGGTCCTAGGAGAACATCTCGAAGGTATGAGCAACTTCATCAGGTTTCCCATGACTCGCCTGAGCACAATTATCCACCTCAGAACCCGCAATACTATTTTGCTCCACCTAAGTATGTTGTCCAGCAACCAAGACACCCCAGAAGGTGAGCTCCAGCACCGCAAAATCTCTAACAGCCTGCAGAATTTTCAAATGCCCTATAACCCACATCCAAGCCAGGGGTATAGATTGGAACAAAGGTTCAAAGATAATTTTACACCAATAGGAGAGTCATATGCAAGCTTGTTTGAGAAATTAAAGCATTGTGACATGATTGCACCTATTCCTCCAAATCATGCGGACCCACGTACAAGAAGCTTTGACCCTTCTAGAAGGTGTAACTACCATTCCAATGCCCAAGGTCACAATGTTGAAAGCTGTCGAGATTTGAAAAGAGAAATAGAAATGATGATCCAGGAAAAACTGATTGTGATCCAAGACAGTGACACCCAGAATATCTCGCACAATCCTTTGCCTTCACATGATGATTCACACTTTTTGGGGATGATGCATGGTGACATGGAGTATAAGAATCCTCTCGGGAACTTGCCGACTGAAATTGGAGAAGGCCATGGTGATTCTGATGAGAAAATTTGTGTCTAAATGTCAAGCTTAGCAATTGAAAAGTCATTCACTCGTCACTAGGAAGGAATCTCGGTAGCTTGTTTTGATATTTTTTCTATTATCTGGGTTATTTTAGGGTTGTAATCCAGATTTTATTTATTTTATTGAGTCAAACCATTCTATCCCTCTATTTTGTTTGTGTGAGTCTAGTCTGTCTGTTTTGTTGTTATTTTCATTATCCGGGTTATTTTAGGGTTGTAACTCGGATTTTAGGTTGTTTTTCTTGTTGTTCATTCAATGAAATACAGTTTGTACTTTTGTGTTATTCCATGCTTAGTTCTTTTCCCAGTAGCTTTAGTAATATGACATGCATGCGGAATTTTTAGCCAGATCTTAGAAAATTGATTTAAGCTTGAATGGGATAACTGAGAATAAGACATTTTTGAGGATGAATAAGGATTTGAAATACTTTGGAATTAAGGTTGAGTAAAATTCACCTCAAATCATTGTAAAGATCGGGTTTGAGGATGTTTAATCTATTGAGGCTTGGTTGAAAGTTTGACATTAATGAATGGAAAGTGTCTTTCGACCACGACACACCGAGAAAATAGACATGTTCATCAATGCTATGTTCGTGAAAAGATAATATGTTTTGGTGTTCCCCAGCCCTTTTTCTGCTACACAAATACTTTATACAATTTTGTTACCCCTTTTGAGCATGTGTTATTTTCTTTGACAGCCCTCTTTTGGAATCAAGTTCAAAGTCAATAGTAAGAAAAAAAGAGAAAAAAACAAAAATGAAAAAAAAAAAGAAAGGTCCATGTCCCAAGAGTACAAAGTGGGGAAATTGTTAGAAAGTTCAGGTAAAAGGAAGAAGAAGAAAAGAATGGTCAGAGGTCCATGCCCCTAGAAAATAAAAGCTGGGGCAACTTGTTTTGAAAACCAAAAAAGAAGAAGAAAGAAAGAAAAAAGAAAAAAAAGGAAAAAGGAAAAGAAGAAATACAAAGAAAAGAAAAGAAAAGAAAGAAAGATAAAAAAAAAAAAGGTAGGTCAGATGTTTGAACTAAGTTCGACCTGATTCCTTGAAAAAGGATACGTAGGCAGCCTTACACGGTTCGGTCCAACCAAATAAGAATTCAAAAATCCCCAGTATCTGAAACTGGGGAAAAGATTTTATTTCACCTTTTGAAAGAGTCGATTCCAACAGTTGTAAGTCTACAACCCCTCATTTTGAGTCTACTTTGAGCCTTCATGTCGTCTTTTCTTTTTCTACCCTATCCAAAAAAAATTCCAGATAAAGACCTCCTGATATGCCTTCAAGAATGCCAAGGAAAACATGCAATGAGTAACGGTTGTCGCGTGGCATAGAACGCTGTCAGTTTCTCACAAAAGAAAACAAAAGAAAAATAAAAAGAAAAAGAAAAAATGAGAGAGTCTTACTAGTAAAAACCCTCACGGGCACTGTAAGACGATAGTAAGCAAAACTGAATAAATGAGAAAGACTTGTCGGTGAAAATCCCTCAGGGCTCCACTAGTCGATAGTGAGTCGTGAAGCTGATGCAAAATATTGGCATGAACAAGCCCGACTTCAAGGGTCATAAGAAGGGTAAAATGAAAGATTGGATTAGTTTGATAGATCGACCATTAAGTCCAAAATGCATGTCATGATTATTAAGGCTAGTTATTGGATAAAAAAAAACTCTTCCCATGTCCTTCCCGTCAGGGGCATTTCTTGTTAATATTATTTTCTTTTCATCATTGTGTCCTTCACTCTGAGTCAGCCCTTCTCAAAACAAGTAAGAAAAAATTTCAATATTTGCTATCAGCTTTTCAGTTGCACAAAGTGGATTTGGCCAACAATTCAGTTGTTACAGTTAACATGCATTGAGGATTCATGCAGAGGCTTCCCCCAAAAGACCCTTGTCAGCCTACTTGGTGCAAGCAAAGATAACTGATGATTCTCTCTGACAGAAAATTGTTCAAAAAGCAAGAAGTCGTTCAAGATATCAGAAAAGGTCACCTAAGCAAAGATCTTCAGTTGGGATAAGGTTGATTGAGCCACAAATACAAATGGTACCGGGAGTGAAACAATCAGGGTTGAAGCAGAGCAAAAGTCTCTTTAAAATGACTCAAGCTGATTGAGAAAAACCCAAGTTGCTTAGGAGTCAAGGCCACAAACCGACCACCACTTTCAAAACTGAAAAAAATTTCTTTGTTTGAAATAGGAAAAAAGCAGTGCAAGGAAAGTGGTTTAGAAAAACAAGAAAGAAGAAGAAAAAAACTGAAGAGAAGAGCCGACAGAGGGAAGTTTCTCAAATTTTTGCCTTTATTTGTCTTGCTATTGTGCATAAAATCTTGTCATTGATTTTCACATTTTTTCCTCCTAGGGTAATACATCCTAGTCTGATGGATTTTCCTCCCAATAAAAATCTTAGTCTGATGAATCTTTCTCCTAAGATAAGAATCCTAGTCTGATGAATTTTTCTCCTAGGATAAACGTCTTAGTCTAATGAATCTTTCTCCGAAGATAAGGAAATCTTAGTCTGGTGAATTTTTCTCCGAAGATAACAAAAAAAAGGACCTAGTCTGATGAACTTTCTCCTAGGATAGACGTCTTAGTCTGATGAATCTTTCTCCTAAGATAACCAAAAACAAAGAAAAATGACCTAGTCTGATGAATTTTCTTCTAGGATCAAAATCTTAGTCTGATGAATCTTTCTTCTAAGATAACAAAGAATAAATACCTAGTCTGATGAATTTACTCCTAGAATCGAAATGTTAGTCTGATGAATCTTTCTCCTAAGATAGAAGACCTAGTCTGATGAACTTTCTCCTTGAAAAGAAATCTTAGTCTGATGAATTTTTCTCCTTAGATATAAAAAAAACTTAGTCTGATGAATTTTCTCCTAGGATAATTAAAAAAAAAAGAGGAAGTCTGTTTTTTTTTTTAAAAAAAATTCATTTGTTCATGCCCTCAGAAAATAAGTGTTGGGGAAATTTTTTTAAACGAATGATTTTCTCAACAAAAAAAAGAACGAAAATGATTTTTCCCATAAAAAAAATAAAAACAAAAACAAAAACAAAAATCCTTTTTGGTTCATTTTAGCATAGGGTACACAATTCAGTAGTCTCATTTTCCAACATAAGGTACAACAATCCTTAGTTGAGACATCATTTTGAACATAAAGAAACAACATCTCAAAAAAATCATGTTACTTTCGGGGTACACTATTCCCGATCTTTTATTACTTTCAATAATGAAATAGTTTAGAGTTTTGCTACAAATAACTCACGAAATTTTCCTAGTGAAAATTGGGGCAGAAAAATTCGTTCTTTTGTATGTTTTGGTGTCTGAGCAGGTTTTACCTCAAGTCACAGGATTCAAGATGACCAAAAGAAGTCTCAATCCAAAATAGATAAAAGAAAAGAAAAGAAAAAAAAGAGTGAATCCAAAATGCAGAAGCAGGTGAAAGATGTGAATTGCTCAAGACATGGTTGAAGTTACGAGCAGTGCATGTCCGGTCTTAATCCGAAAAATTCGTGGAAGAATGAACTAACACCTGCAGCTAGCAAGCATCAAGGTTCAAATCAAAAGTCTGCATGAAACACCATTCAAGACTCAAGATCAAGCTTCAGAAGACTTATAGATAGGAATATTGTAACTCATAGCTGATAGGCTTGTTTAGTTCTTTTAGATTTTGATTTTGATATAATAACATAACACGAACGGGAGCCTCAACGGAATCTCACTTGACTCTTCGACTCAACATTCCATCCTTTTCCTTGAACTACACGCGACCTGATTCCCTTATAACCGGGATATGTAGGTTGTCCAAAACCAGGACTCGGTCGCACCCTTTCTTTTGTTTGTTTTCCCTTTTGAATAATGATTTGGCCAAAAATTAGTAACACGGCTCACTTTGTCTTTGCTTGAAAATTCTTCATGTTCCTAAACAAAGAGGGGCAGCTTTGAGCACATAATTTTTGACCTTACTTGAGATTTTTCAACACTTTTAAGTATGTAAATAATTATAAGTTTAATCTACATATTTTAACCTTTATTTCATTTTTAATAGGTTTTATTTAAGAAAATTAAAAAAATCACAAAATTTTTTATATATGTTTTAAATATTCAGCTAGTATTTATATTTACACTCTTAAAAGAAAAGAAAAAATATATATATTAATTAAAGCAAAAGTCAATGAGTCATTTTCATGTGGCAATATTCTTTCTTATCTTTTGTAACAAACTTACATACTCTCCCTAAAAACTCACATACTCATACACTAACCTTTTTTCTTGGCCACTAATTAATTAATATACCTACGACTGTATATCTTACACATACACAAAACAAAAAAGGGAATCAGCCGTTTTCACACTAAATAATACCCCTTAAGAACGGCAGCCAGACACCCTCTGAAATAAACCACCTCCATCGTACGAGCAGCCATAAAAGTAAAAAAAAAAAAAAAAAAAAAAAAAAAAAAAAAAAAAAAAAAAACTTTCATTAGCAACAGACACACACAGAGGCAAGAACAGAGGGTGACAGGAATAAAAGACATTGTCGGAGCTCCATTTCCGGCTATCACTCATCCGCGAAATCCAGCAGCTTCAGCCTTAAGAACGGCCACCCCACTTTCTCAAAAACTCTCTGCCACACACCTCCCTTCACCAAATCATCGCCTAAACCCATCTCAGAACCTCTCGCGCAAACACGCTCAGAGGGTCTCAAAACAGTAAGGTTTTCTGTCGAGTTTTATCGTCGAGAAGTTCCTATTCGAGATCTTTTCCAGTGAGGTTTTCGTTTGTCCGCGATCCGTCGAGGCCGTTTGAGCTCCGTCCTGACATCTTGTCCGCCTTCGAACTGTAGCCGGCATCGTCCTTCTGTAATTCGAACTTGGAGGAATTTGATATCAATAAAGTGAAGAAAGTTTATTCCAAAAAGGTCCGTCTTGTTCTTCTTAACTCGTTTACTGATTTCATGATGCTTCTTATGTCAATCTTTTAGTTGTTTTATTTTTTATTTATAACGTGTTGTAGCTGATATGTTTATCCATGTTAGAAAAACTATGTTTTAATTACTGTTTTGAGAACATTATTTCTCATGGTGTCCAGATGTAATTAAGTTAAGTGGGCTTACGTTATTTCATTATTTGTTTCATTAGTAATTGTGTCTTCTACTTTTCTCATTAGATTCACCTTAGGAGCCATAAAATAATGATCTGAAGGGAAGGACAAATGATTACTTTTAGAGATTTCTTAGAGTTTTACTAGCCTAACTTTGGGGCTGGATTCAATCGCCAGCTTAAATTAATTAACGAACCTCGTAGTCGCTTTAGGTGCGTTTAATTAATAAATTATCGTGGTCATGGATACGGTTTTCGTGACATGGTCACGATACGTAAGTCTAAGTTCGGATGTGCATTTCATGTGAGCCGGCCATGACTTCGTTCAATAATAAAAATTAACATGTTGTGAATTGCGGGTGTGTTTCACGTGGCGTGATTCGCAATATGTACAAAATTGTAAGTCCAAGTTTGAGTGTACATTTCATGTGACTCGATCATAACTTTGTTTAACAATAAAATAAACATGTCGTAGATCGCGTGGGAGATAGTTGAGAAAATGAATTAGAGATAGTTGAGAAAATGATGCGGCTGCTCTAATTTGTACTCCTTAAATAGTTCAAACAACACATTATTTCTCATTTAGTTCCTCTAATTAAATTCTTCGTTTTTTGTTTAACAAGTGCATGGGGCCATCTCTTTCTTTTGTTTTTTTAGGCGGGGTATATATCTAGTTGTATATTCCAATATTATCTATTGAAAGTGAGATTCAGAGCTGAAGAAGGTAGAAGAAGACGGTTATGGAGAAGAGAGAGAA
>ML339840.1:0-18426 GCA_005239505.1 Nicotiana paniculata | reverse complement strand
TCATCACTACGCTGAATCTTAACACATAGGAATTTCTCAAGTCGTTTCACAACTCACACGGCATAATAATAACCTTACATGAAATGAATGAAGACGGAACAACATTTGATATTCCAGCACCCCTCCTTGAGGAGTGCTATACTGAAAGGAACACATCTGCCTCACATGAAGCCCATAATCCTGTTTAAACCCATTCACACACTTCAAGTTGATTCTGCTCATAGCGAACTAGGATGATAGCCTTACCTGGGTCCATAATAACCCACTTCTTCTCATAACACGCAAGAACAACCATCATAGCCGGGACAAACACCCCACAATCCACAACACAATGAACCGAACGCCTCCCAAGCATAAATTCTCACATAAGCAATATTACACTTCCTTATACTCAGTCTAAATCTTCAATCCATTACGTGACTGCATGTCACACTCATACGATCTTCCCGTGGTCATGCTCCCACGACCTTTCCCACGAGGTAACAAGTCTGCACATCCATACCACCGACCAAACTAATACTGCTAAACACATCAAGAACCCATGACCAGGATACAAAGCCTCTTTCACCAAACACCGATCTCAGGTGACACTAGAGACAACGCCAGCTTACTCTAGACATTCAAATCCCTTCTTGTTGCTCACCTAAGCTCATGAGATCCTTGTCAACACCGAATCGCAATCTTGATCCTTACTTCCAATTACATATTGCTTACTGCACCTGCATGACAATATGAGATAGCGCAGGAATTCCATCATAACTCTTGAACCACTAATAGGGTGAACACCCTTTCATATAGAAACCCCCTTTTTTTCTCACCTCAATTCAAGAGAACCATAACAACATACGAGTGAATTCTCATAATCACAAAACAGGCAAATCCTCAGGGAATAGTCTATACCCCCATGATCCTTCCGGGATCCGCCTACACCTAACAAGACATAATACTTGAATGCTTCAAAATAAATCCATTACGATGGCCGAAAATCCTCTCACACACCGGTACAAACCACATGTATAACTTAATCACATTGAAGGAATGGGTCAAAACTCATGTTTAAAATAATCTGCCCAGGCTTCATCGAGTTGTACCTTGCGTTGTGCAGGTTTTACATCCTATTACAATTTTCCCTTGATGTACACCTTCTGTTAAAATGCCCATAACTCCTTGTAGAAATATCCAAATGACTAACGGTTTGAAGATTTAAAAACTAGACTCGAAGATATTTAATTTGATAGGTATTATACCATATAAATCTTTATATATTCCGAGATATGAGCTTCTAAAGTTAGCTCCATGCATCAGAAAATTCAGTCGAAAATGCTCCACCAGCCTTCTTCAATCAATCATAACTTTCTGATAAAATGTCCAAATCATGAATGGTTTAACTTTCTGGAAACTAGAACGCAAGGGCTACAACTTTTATGTTTTGCAAATTTTCAAAGTCCTTTAAATTTCGAGATATAAGCTTCTAAATTCAGCTCCATGATTGCACCAGTTGCTGTCAAAACAGCTTTCTGCAGAAAATTCCAGTAACTCCTTGGTCCGAAACATTCCGTTAACCTTCTGAATCCACCCAAGGCCCTCGAGACCTTAACCAATTATACCAACATGTCCCAAAACATGATACAAACTCGCTCAAGGCCTGAAATCACATCAAACAACGTCGAAATCATGAAACGCACTCCAATTCAAGCTTTATGAACTTTAAAATTTCAAACTTCTACATCCGATGCCGAAACCTATCAAATCACGTCTGATTGACCCCAAATTTTGCACATAAGTCATATTAGACCTTACGGACCTGTTCCAACTTTCGGAATTGGAAGCAGACCCCGATATCAAAAAGTCAAACTCTCGGTCAAACTTCTCAAAAATCTTCAAATTTCTATCTTTAGCCAAATGACTTCAAAATGACCTACGGACCTCCCAATTAACTTCCGATCGCGCTCCCGACTCCAAAATCACCATACGGAGCTATTCCAAGATTAGGAATCCCAAACGAACATCAATAACACCGAAATACACTTCAACCCAGACTTATGAAATTCTTTCTAAAATGCTAACTTCCACAATATACGCTGAAACTCTCCCGGGTTATCCAAAACCCGATCCGGACATACGCCCTAGTCTGAGATCATCATACAAACTTGTTGGAACCTTCAGATCCTGATTCCGAGGTCGTTTACTCCAAGTTCCAGTCTTAGTCGATTCTTCCAACTTAAGGCTTCTGAAATGAGAATTTTCTTTCCAATTTGACTCTAAACTTCCCGAAATTCAATTCCGACCACACCTACAAGTCATAATACCTGAAATAAAGTTGCTCATGACTTCAAACCGTTGAACAACGGCGCTAGAGCTCAAGACGATCGATCGGGTCGTTACATAGTTCATGTTGATAATCAACAAATTGTTCTGAAGCAGTTATACTGTCAAGAGACTGGTTGAATGTTGCAGATTCTGAAGTACCTATACTGTCAGAAATATGTTGTATTTTTTCTATGACAAAATGACAATTCTTGTAGGCTGAGTCAATTGTGAGCAAATGTATACAAGTACTGAGTTCTTCATCTGAAGTTACAAGCATACCTTTGCTGGTATTTAGTTTGATATCAAACCATACCTTTACAGAATATCTGCTTGAATCAATATTTGTAACTTCACTAATTTTTTTCAGGAAAGAATTAAATGATACTTGTTTATTAAGAAGAACAAGTTTTATATCATGATCCAAGTATTTGAAGTCAATAGTCCACCTCCCATTAAAACTAAGAACAACGCAAATCGAAGTCATCCTAGATAAGCATGTTTAGTGTCAAGTATTAGGAAAAGAATTTAATTATGAAAAAAACATGAAGTTTGAGCAAATGTAGTAGAGAACAAAACTCATGAAAAACTGATTAATGTAGGACAAAGTTAAGCACAAACTATATTTAACTTCAGCATGCAGGAGGAATTTACATAGCGCAGGAGAAAAACTTCAGCATATTAAGTGCTGAAGTATTAGCAAATGAACTAAAAAACTTCAGCATAGTAAGTGCTGAAGTTTTTGAAAAAGCTCATGACAAAACTATTATATCGAGGAGAAAAACATCAGCATACTAAGTGCTGAACTATTAGCAAATGAACTTAAAAACTTCAGCATCTATAGAGTGCAAAAAATTACATAGTGCAGGAGGAAAACTTCAGCTTGTTTTTCCTGAAGTTTTTAAAAATGAACTAAACAACTAAAGCATTTACACATGACATAACTTAAGCATTTTTTAGTGTTGAAATCTTAGCAAATGAACCAAAAAACTTCAGCTTGTTTAAAATGCAAGACAAATACTTAAGCATATTTGGTGTGAAGTTTTAGCGAATTACGTAAAAACTCATTTTGTTTAGCAAATAAAACAAAAACTTCAGCTTGTTTAGCAAATAAACCAAAAACTTCAGCATGTTATGCAGTACAAAACTTCAGCATATTTGAATTTTTAGCTTTGACGTTTAAATTAGGTTTAAATCAGCAATTTAGAATGCAAATTCATTCGTCATTGAAAATCTCATGTTTCATCCGTCAAACAACTTCATCCAAGTGTGAATTACGAAAATAATTATAGAAACATATATCATGAAGATCAATCAGTTTCAAAAACTAATTTGAATTCTGAAGATGAATTGCAATACTTACAATTTTTTGTAATTTTGAATTTTGGAATTAATTTGAATTCTGAAGTCTGGTTCAAATTTCTGGTTTGTGAGAGGAGATCTGAGAAGAGACGGAGTAATGGAGGAGAATCATAAAGTGTTTTGTGCGTGATGCATCTTTTATATGTTTTGTCAGGGGTAGAATGGTCATATTATTACGGATTTTTTGTCAGCTGGCTACCAAATCAATAATTTATAAAAATAGGGTACAAGTTAAAAGGTGGTTGCTATATAGGGTATGGTTGCAAATCTCCCGGTAGGGTGGGGCAAGTGCATAAATAGCCATACTCAGCGATACTATTTAGAGATTAGCCAGTTTTTATTTTATTTTGAAATTTTAAACTAAAAATCTTTAACTTTAGGACAATATGACATTTTTGTCCAGAAATATTAAATTGAAATTCATGACGCACTAAAAGCTACAAAGGCAAAGTACAATTGCAGTCGTTAGGTATAGTAAAAAGAAATGAGTATATAACTTTTGTATAGGGGTGTTCAAACCGAACCGGAAAAACGCACCAAACCGATTAAAAGATCCGACTAGATTTGGTTTGACTTGGTTTGATTTTGAGTAAAAAAATCAGAACCAAGCCGATATATAAATATATAATTTTTATATATATTTTAAGATTGAAATAATATTCACGTAACAAAAAAAAACAAAAACCTGAAAAACCTGAAAAACCCGACAAAACCGAACCAATCCAAACCAATATAATTGGTTTGTTTGATTTTAATAATAACCGAACCAACCCGATCTATGTACACCCCTACTTTTGTATATAAAATTTTACACGATAACTTACAAAAGTTGATAAGCTATGTCTTAAAGCGGGCAAAAACCAATTTAATAGCACTAAAGTTTTTCACACAGTGTTAATAAATCCAAAGAGAAAGGATAACAACATTTTCAATTCATTTCGTACAAATCATAAATGTGTGGAAAGAAAAGAAAACTGCATTCTCGGAATTATGTGGAAAGTAATCCAATAAAGACATTGTCTATTTATATGAAGTTTGCTTCATAACCCAAAAATTCCCAAAATTTCAAATGCTGCAAAACCCGTAATGGATACTGCTCTCTTCCACTTACCTAAACTAGTCTTCTTTTCTCCTCTCCCTACTTCTCTCTGCTGCACTCGGCGTCATTACCTCCTCGTTTACAGTTCAAAACCTGCAATTTGTGCTTCAATTAAAAAACCCAGGTTCCTTCTCATTACCCTTTTGGCTTCTCCCCCTTTTTTTGTGATTTTTCTACGTTTCTTGAGTGTAAAATGGTTGTAGTTTGGTTCTTGATACTGATACTATGTTTATTGTTTGGTTCGTTTTACTGAGCTTTTTAGCTCAGAGAGTCTCTTAATGCACTAATGTGAATGCTTTTTCTTCAAGAATCTTGTTTATTTGTGCTTCAATAAAAATAATGCAGGCTCTTTTTCGTTACCCTTTTGGCTATATTTTTTTTTTCTAGAGAAAATTTCTTAAGTTCACTATGTTTGTGGTTCCTGATACTTATACTATGCTCTAGTTTGGTTCTTGATACTGATGCTATGCTTGTAGTTTGGTTCTTGATATGGATCTTTTTAGCTGTGATAGTTTTTGAATGCACTAATGTTGGTGTTTTTTCTTCAAATGTTGGTTACTTTTGCTTCAATAAAAAATTCCAGTTTCGTTTTCATAACCCATTTGACTGTATATTGGTTTTATGTACATTTCTTGTTTGCTGCTGTGTTTGTGGTTTGGTTCTTGTGACTGACATTTTTAGCTTTTGAAAATCTTTCTATGCACTAACGTATTGAAATTGTGACTCAAGAATAAATTCAGGTTCCTTTCATCACCCATTTGGCTGTACTTCTTTAGTTTTATCTACGTTTCTTAATTGTACTATGTCTAGCATTGGTTCTCGATACCGACTTATTAGCTATGAGAATCTTGGTTGCAATAATATGAGTAGTTTTCGTGAAATTGTGCTTTAATAACAAATTCAGCATCCTTTTCATGACTCGTTTGGCTGTATTTTAGTTTTATCTACGTTTCTTATTGTATTGGGTTTAAAGCTTGGTTCTTTATGCTGACTTATTAGCTACGAGAATGTTGGTTTCACTTTTTTGAATAGTTTGCTTGAAATCTTGGTTTCTTGCTCTTACTGAAATGGTGTTTGGTGTTCTTTTTCTTGTTTTTGGGTGGGTACAGTGCAAGCCGGAAGGTGAAAAGCAATGTTGATCTCTGCAACGACATCAGGGAATTTTTATCTTCTGTTGGACTTCCTGAGGATCATGTACCCACCATGAAGGAGCTGTCACAACACGGAAGGTGTGATTTGATTGCCACTTAAGTTCTTGGTTTTCATTTTCCATTTTTGTTTCATTTTGCAGCTTTAAGTAAAGCTAACATTTGTACAGTTAAAGGATTCGAAGCTATTTGATAAAATATGTATGTGTACAGGAATGGACCTAATTCATGGCAATAGCTAACTAAAGGTTAGCAGTGAAAAATAATCTCTTACTATGTATATAGCAACTAGGTAAAATGAAATAGGACAAACGGAGTTATTTGTGTGGATCTTACATATGTGATGTGCCCAGTGTTTGGTTGGAGCGAGAAAGAAGGTACCAACTGGTTTTTCCTTTAGGATAGGTAAACTCTAGGATCTTACATATTAACATAACCTGGTAAAATAAGAAAGATTTCTGGCATAATCTAATTTTTGTGTATAAATGAATCAATTTCATGAATTAACTGCATAAGCAGCCGTTCTCATGCACATAACTTCTTCTTCAGTATTGTTGCACTTGTTAGTCCGACCAAACCATGTTTTAGCATCCACATGCATATGGAAAAGGTGAAATCCTGTCAAGTTTGTCTAGTGGATAAAATTGATGTATTTTTTTAATTTTTACTTCAATAAGTGAATGCATCAGTGTAGCATATTTATGTGACATTGGACAACACTCGTGCAATGATGATAGATATTTAGTAGATTTAGGTTCGTTTTTGTGTCCGTGACCGTTGCCCTTATCCTTAGTTCCCTGACCACATTGCCATGAATTAGGGGAAGGGCCATAATAAATTTATCTCTACCATTATTCATATAATCATGGGTGGAACCCATGATTGTGAACTAGAGAAGCAGTTCTTAAGTTCGTTAGGCTCCAAAGTATTAGATGCTTCTTAGTGGGCGTTTGGACATAAGAATTGTAAAATTCCGGAAAAAAAAGTGAAAAAAAATTTCAAGTGAAAATGGTATTTGAAAATTAGAGTTGTGTTTGGACATGAATATAATTTTGGGTTGCTTTTAAATTTTTGTGAGTGATTTGAGTGAAAATTTTGAAAAACAGTTTTTTGCAGTTTTTTAAATTTTCGAAAAATTCCAAAATTCATCTTCAAGTGAAAATTGAAAATTTTTAGCCAAAATTTCAAAAAAAAGTAAAAAAATTTCGAAAGAAAGTGAAAAAAATATCATGGCCAAACGGGCTCTTAGTATCTTGAATTCTAGACATGTGGCACAAGTTGCTACTTAGCTTTCACTCAGCAACACAGGAGTTCGACATGCTGTAGAAGTAAGAGCACAACACGTGGTGTGAAGGGTCCATTATCCAATGATTTTCGAGTATTGTCATGGTGTAGAAATGTCGCTACACTGAGACTTGGACCTTGTGAAAATTGCCTTTCCAATAGGCAAATGAAGCTAAAGAGGTGAAGCTGCACAAATATGCTGCACTAGGGTATGTGAATTTGTATAAGATCCTTGTTGGATAGTTAGAGTTAGACTTAGGGTGTGTTTGGTATAACGGAAAATGTTTTCCGTGACAAGTAGTAATCTTATTCATTTTTCGGTGTTTGATATGCAAATTAAGAAAAATAACTTCTCAAGAGTATTCATAAATAATTTTGATACAACAAACGTGAAGCCATAAACTTTTGAACCAACAACCTTCCGAACCCTCAAATTTCATAAACTTTCAAACCGCTAAACTTTCGAAATCGTGAAATTTTGAACTCGTAAACTTTATAATTTCTAAACCCGAAAACTTTCAAACACATAAATTTCCGAACTCATAACTTAGGAACATGTAAAATTTCGAAACTATAAACCGAAATATGAAAAAACTAAAACTGAAAATATATAAAGCAAATATTTTTTTTCCCGGGGGAGAGGGGGCAGTGGGGTGGGGTGGGGTGGGGTGGGGGCAGGGGGGAGAGGGGAGTATGGTGGGGTGTGGGGGGTGGTACAGAAAACGAAAAAACAGAAATTTAAAATTACAAAAAAAAAAAGTAAAAATAATATTTTGCGGTTGGGAGAGTGGGGTAGTCGGGTGTGTGGTGACGACTAAAATTTGAAAAAAAAAAAGAAGCTTTTTTGGAGAGGTGGGGTGAGTAGGCATGGGGTGGGGTTAGGTGGGTGGGTGTGGGAGTGTGGGGTGGTTGGTGAGGGTGGGGAATATGATGGGGAAGAGTGAGAAGTAATTTTGGAAAATGTTTTCCTTTCTCTTGATAAGGAAAACATTTTCCTCCAATTGAAGGAAAATGAGTTCTTTAGGAAAATGTTTTCCAAAATATTTAAACCAACCAAACATGGGAAAATTGGAAAACATTTTCCGGATACCAAACACATTCTTAGTCTAATATGTACATGTCTGCTAATGTTTCATGGAATAATCATTAATATAGTATACAGATTGTAAAGGTGCCGTAAAAGAATTCAGGCATAAATCATTTGTGTTCATACGTTCTCTCAGTCTATTCTTTCTCTCTCTTAGTATAACATGCTATCAGAGTTTTGCTAAGAAATTCTGTGGAAACATCAGGGATGATTGAGAAAGGAAACTATCTTTGCCTCGTAATATTTTTGTGATTGTCGTGTTTATCCTAGGTTAGATTGCTTTTTCGTGAATGAGTCTCAAATTAGTATCCCAACCACAAGTCTCAAGATCTTTGTATGAGTGCAACCAAGAAGTTGTGCTTCCCTACGTGCTACCACATACTCTGATGTTTACCCGTAAAACGGTACAGTTGAATTTATACGTGGTTTCTAGACAAGTGAATTAATTCGATCATGAAACAATAAAATAATTGAAGAAAAAGGCAATACTTAGCCTTGAAGTGAAGATAAAATAGCAGAAATAGTAGAGCGGGGCTTCCAGATGCAACAACAATGAAATCAAGGAATAAGAAGATGAAATTGTATAAATCTTTGAATTGATTATCGCATAAGTTTGCCAGAAAAGTCGTGTCCGTTACAATGGTAACAAAGCTCACTATTTATAGCTGCACCTAGGGAACAAAGTCCTAGAATCATGCCCTCCTTTAATGTCAATTATGAGGGCCATTGAAGAAGGTGTAACGGTGAGCATAAATGACAAATTCTCTGTAACGGGCAGTGTAATAAATGTTGTGGAATATTCTCCATTAAATGCTACCGGATGGAAGGTATTTATTGCATCTTTACGAGCGTCATTCTTTCCGGCGACAAACAGAATAGTTGTTGTCGGTCTTAACTATCCTCCGCCTTCAACTCCACGTGTCACTCTCTTACGCGGCCACTTAACATAGCATATTTTACCCTATACAAGTGACTATTATTATCCCCGTGTGCAAGTGGTATGACCATTTTTCGCAGCTTTTCGACCATCGTCTTGTTTCTTGAGAATTGACTCTATCTTTTGATTAGGCCCATCCAGGTTCCATCGATTATGTTGAAGGAACCTAGCTGCCGACTATCCAATTGCTTTCCTAAGAAGATTTGTGTTTTTTTGGGACTTCTATCCACTCTTGACACATGAGAAATCATTATCGATGAGCCAAGTGGGTTTATAATTTTCACGCCTTGCATCAATTGACACATTACAAATCATTATACGGAATTGCCATAAAATTCTACCACAAACAATTTGATTTCTCATTCATTGCGCTTTTCTTTACCGCCTGACTCTACAATCATCTCATCCCCAATGGGAAACTCCTCTCAACATCTCAAGATCGAGGTAAAGCTGCTTTGGAAAATTATATCATTCTCGCTGTCAGTGCAATTATAGTCATAAGACTAGTCACAATTGTGAGAAAGGATATGCGTTTCATGGCATCACCTATAAATGCTCATGTTACCCAGCCTAGGTGATCCACAGCTTACACATGTTGTGGTCTGTCTTCTCTGGATAGTCTTTCAGTGGTTGTTTGATTAAGTATTTCTCTCCTCTCAATCCTTATTCATGTTTTTATTTTTGAGTTTTAATCATTTATCATCTCCCTATCATGTCTTTGTGTTATCCTTGTCTGCTATTACTATCCCTAATTCTATAGGTAAAGTCAATTCTCATGATAACGACATGTAATGACTGAGGAATGTAGCCTGTGGGTCTATACAATCATTGTTAGTAAGTGGTCAAATTGAGCGGTTTTAAACCATGGCTAACTGCTAAAGGCTGTACAAAAATATTTGAACTTGTCTATGAGACACGTGTTTTCCTATGGCCAAGATTGCATCCGTCGTTCTTTTTTATCCATGGTTGATGTTCAAAGTAAGTACTTCGTCAAAAAGAAAGCGAAAAAAATTAAGTATCCACAACCAGTAAGTAGTTGTGCTTGTGTTGTGGTTTTGAGTTCCTTGGTTTGAGTTCTAATAGTAACAACTATCTTTAGCACATAGCAGTCGACGCAGTACTGGTTTCTGGTGTTTCCGTTAATCTTGTTACATTTTCCATTTCTACAAAACCCGGCAATCGTAGACTGCATTGGTTTATCGATTCTTGAGTTTCCAGTTGGTCATTTTGGCAATTCGTCGTGTGCTGGGCATGTAAAAAGGTTCTATGACAATGACATGGAAAGTCGCGTGTGTTCTGAACTGCATTGGTTGGGTTGATTTCTTGAACTTTGCTCAATTTCCTTGTGTCTCTTACTGCCTGATTCTACTTCTATAAACTGTTATGCGGTCACCCAACACCACCATATTTCTTACATCAATGTTACTGCAAAAATTTCTGCTGAAGTGTAAACGCTTCAAAAGAATTTTGGATTTTAAGTCTTTAAGAAGCACATCTTTAGAGACATTTCTGCAAGAAGAAAATGGGGCCAAGCATGCTAGTGGTTTGGTGCATTGGATCTTGGATTATTGTACAAGAAAAAACAGGTGAAGCATTATTGAACCATTAAAACAAAAATAATGAGAGTTAAACTTCATCAAACAAGCTATCTTTCTCAAAAAAANCCCCCCCCCCCCCCCCCAAGGTCAAGAAACAAGTCTAAGCTTTAGTTACGTGATTTTCTCATACATTCTACAGGCAAGACCTTGCAAACATTGTTAGAAGAAGAGGTTATAAACTTCTCAGGGAGCTTCTCTCAACTTCGAAGCAACCAAACTATGATGAGTGCAGTGGAGAGGATGGCCTTGTTGATAAAAGTGATGATGAATTGTTAGGTCAGCAGTTCTTAGTCCCTGTGTGTTTTAGGGTTTTAACAACATAGTGCACTTTGAATTTTCTGATTGACGGCCTGCTAATTTAAAAGGTCAGGATGGAAGGACGACAGACATGGCTCGTGATTTTTCCTTACTAAGTGAAGCTTCTGCAGTAGATGACTACACGAATGATGCAAACAATGACAGAATGCTGAACTCTAATGCGCAAAATTTTGGTGATCAAGAACCTTTGGGCTATTCCTCCTTGGAGGAAAAGGTGGCCAATTTTATTCAGAATGGTGAACTGGATAGTGTAGAGGGTAAGTGATGCTGTTCGAGGGTACTTACCTTTAATTGCATGAGAAGTGTGCTTGCTACTTTTGTTCAATAGAAACAAGATATACATGATCCAAAGATTTTGAGTAAATCTAACTGTTCTATTTTTCGCTTGATTTTCAGACAGTGGCTTTGAAATTTTCAATGAAAGAGGTTACGAGCAAGTGGAGGGATCTGTTATAGGACAGAATGTTGTAGAAACAGAATCTACTACTCCTAAGGACCATAAAGATCTTGTTCTCTGTAAGGATACTGGTGCGGAGATATTTAATGGAAATTCCATGCCACCATCAACCCAGCATGTTGAACATCCTAGTGGGCAGAGTTTCCGGATGAGGTATGCATTTCTTGCTATATTTATGCTTTCATCTGAACTTATAGGTTCTTCATTTTCCACTGGGCTCAGTAAACTATCTTTGGGTTCTTCATGGACGTCACTTCATCTTTTGCCATTGTGTTTAACAATATACAGTCATGCTTTCATTAAACTTGATGCAGGGTGAAATTGAAATAGTCAGTATATAAAAACCATCAAAGTTATTTTGTGTCTCATACTTGCTGATTCAATAAATCCACCTTAATTTTTTTCCACACAATCAACAAGCGATTACTTTCTCTTCTTTGAAAAGTTCAGATTTCCTGCCAGCTTCTTGTCTATGAATTCATTGTGTTTTTTACTTGTTCTAAGATTACACATCGTTGTATTGAACTAAAGATGTTTTGTTAGTCTGAATGCACCTTGATTCTTGTAGGAATAATAGCCTTTCAACTGAAGACTTAACCATGACTGAAGGGAGAAATAGTGCTGATGTTGAGGTGCTAAAATTCTTCGTTCTGTTTGTTTCCTTTTTATTTGATGCCACTTTTGACTTGAAATTTCCTTTGCCTTCACATTTTATCTGTTAGCCCCAAAAAGTGGAGAATCAAGCTGAAATTAATCGTCTCAAGTTCATGCTGGTACCACTCTTTGGATAATTTACTGTTGAAATTTGCTTACCCTACTCAGCTTCAATTTTCCTTTTGTACAAAGCTTTGTATATATATTTTTTCATAAGAATGACCAATGCCTTCAATGGGTTTTTGCTGTTCTTAGCATCAGAAGGAGCTGGAGTTAACTCACCTGAAGCAGCAGATTGAAGAGGAAAAGGTATAACTTTTCTTCTTACTCCTTCCATTCTTCAGGGAAAAGGAAAGTAGATAAATATACAAAGACCTAACTACCCTTTTTGTCTTGCGGTAGTAGTAAGTATTTTTCTTTTTCAAGTGAAGAGAGAAAAAAGACACATTTTCTGCACAGCAGATGTGTTGCCACTCAGTTGCCATCCTTCTAATGTCATCGTAACTATTGGCTTATGAGCTCTCATGTTCTGTTTCTTCAATACATCTTGTAATGTACTAAGTGTTACTTGACATTTTGATGACACCATTCTACACACAATAACACAACTCAACAAACTATGAAAAGGACCAGTGGGTAAGGGGAACTCGAGTGTTCTTTCTTGTGAACTTGCTGTGGCATCTGAATTGACTCTAGTTTATTCTTGCTGCTGATATGATCATTACTATTATTTTGGTAATTCATTTCAGCTATTTTGGTATATATTACTGTGATAGTGGGATTCTACCATAAATTTGATACTTGTAACATGTTACTCAAATGAAAAATTGGCTCTTCATGAAGTAGAAATGTGTAATTTTCTTGATTTTCTACTTTCAGCGCTTACTGTCTGGTCTGCAAATCAAAGCTGAAAGAGAAATCAGCAAAGCACAAAGACTTATTTCAGAAAAAGATGCAGAGCTAAATGCTGCTGAAGATAGCCTTTCAGGACTGAAGGAGGTATTCAAGCAACTTCTTGTATTAACACTTCTTGAATTTTAAGATTCTTGGCTACAGCAACCAAAATATAATATAATCTTTTATTGGGAAATTGCTACAGTCTATATGGAAAATGAGGTTTTGAACTTCACAAGGTATATCAACCAGAAGTTTACAAAGATGTTGGCTTCATTAAAGCTAATATCATTTAAAGAATGAAAAGCATGATAATTTGTTGCTGAAGCGTGAGTTAGGCTGATCAGGGTACTGTATTTGATACAGCAGAAGCAGTGTTATCTTGGTTTTTACTGTGGAGCTATGGCTTATTGATATAGTACATTTATCTCTCTTAGGTTGAAATTCAGTATTGGGCGGATGGGGAAAGTGTTGAGGTGGCTGGCAGCTTCAACGGGTGGCATCACAAAGTAAAAATGGAACTACAAGCATCATCCACTATTATAGATCCCATTGACCAAGATATACAAACATCATCAGATACAATAGATCCCGTTGGCATGAGGTTTTTATTATGTCTATTTCTTCATCTTTTGGGTGTTTTTTAATGTATCACTGTCAATTATATTTAGTTTCTGACTTAGATACGATATTGTATTTAGGTTAGTTCTTATTCTTCTCTTCCAATCATTTTGGGACTATTTATGCACATTGCTTAGTTTGGCACTGGTCTTAGGATATTCATGGCCGAAGGCTTGTGAACTTGATATTTTGCCGTCCAATATTAGCAAAGAGCTATAAGGTAAAAGCTTTTGTAAAGAATGAGAAAAGAAGAGATGTTGGGAATGGTTTCCTTGCTTATTCCCTCAATCATGTTGAGGTTTTGAACAGCTGGGGTAGGTGCCAAATTTCAAACATTCTTATAATGCCATTCCTCCCCCTCCCCACGTGGGCCCAAACCCACAATTTTACTAGGTGCTAATATGTAATTGGCTTCTCGGATCCTGATAGACTTGAATTATTCTTATTTTTGAGTCATCGTGTATTTTCACTTGTTTACAATAGTCATTTAATTATGTAAATGCAGAAGACAACCCTCTGAGTGATAGTTAGTCTGTTTAAATATTGACCTCAGCCTCCTTTCTAACAGTTACTGTAATATTATGAATAACATGATCAAAGATTCTTTCCAGGAAACCTCAACTATGGAAAACCGTGTTATGGCTGTATCCGGGGATATATGAGGTACATTATCTACAAACTACTATATGCTAAGGCAATAAAAGCTGGTTGTGCAGTCACTTCTCGCCTCATAGTTGTACTTGGAATAAGTTATCTGGCTTCTGCTTGACATGCATTTGTTGTCTATAGACAATGCTATTAGGTGAATATTAGTTGATTAAACTCTAAGCTCATTTGTTGGTATTCTTTGCCGAGTCATATTCATAACTTTGCAGTCACGGGGAGGGGGGGGGGGCAGGCAAGTGAATTCGAGAATTGAGGTTGTGTAAACTAATAACCACAATGGAGTTTTGTTCATAGAATGTGTTGATAAAATCAACGTTGTATTTTTCTTGCAGTAATAAATTAGATTTAGCACTTGTTTCTGTGGTGTGATTTTTGTCTTCAATATGCTCAATCAGTTTCTAGAAGAAAGGAAATGATGTTACTTGGTTAGATTTTACATAGTCAGTAAAATATATGAATATTCAGACTATTAAGTCGGAAGCAAAAAACAATTATTGGAAGTGTATCCAGTTTATTTTAAGTCCTAAAACAAATAGTGATCCAGGGATGGTATGCTCCAGTTTGCAATGTTTGGAGTAGAATCATAGAATCTATTTGAAGGGGAGCCTTGGGGTAACTGGTAAAGTTGCTGCCATGTGACCAGAAGGTCACGGCTTTGGAAACAGCCTCTTGCACAAATGTAGGGTAAGGTTGTATGCAATAGACCCTTGTGGTCCGTCTTCCCCTGAAGCCGCGCATAGCGAGAGCTTAGTGCACCGGGCTGCCGTTTTCTATTGAGGTGAAATCCGCAAACCAAAATACTAATGAAATTCTCCTTTCCCACCTCTTGACAGACACATGCACACACAAGAGAAAAGGGCAATGAAAATGAACGAAGGAAATATAAGAAAGAAAAGAAACTGACTTCTCAGAGTCAGTTGAAGGGGCCCACTAAATTTGCCCATTTCTGATATCATAGTTCTATGATGAAAGTGCAGCAATTGTGCTCACTAATTTTGATTTTAGGAAGAAGTTTGCTGCTATTATAGTTCTGGAATGAATCTTCCCATATTACTCCAGAAAAATCAAATTTCATTACTCAGTTATTTAATAGTCTGACAATCTCGCTTAAGCAAGGACTTCTTAATTTAGAATGTCCTACAACAAGCAAGCAATTCGAGTTCTATGATAAGTTTCTATCGTTATTATTTAATTACTGTTTTCCTGCTCTCCTGGGTTAAAGATGTTTGATTGTGTCTTACATTGTTCAATGACTTAATTTCCTACAGATAAAATTCATTGTTGACGGCCACTGGACAACTGATTCCCAAATGGAGTCTGTTACAAGAGGTGCAATACAAAATAATGTACTACGAGTTGATAGATGAGTTGGGCTATTGCATTCCCACATGCACATACAAAGGTACCTTAGTAGTCGCTTCCAACAATTATGAGTTAGAGCCAGCACTCCATTTCTTTGTTTTTCTTTGTTTACAACCCTCCCCTCTCTCACCCGATCGGAATGCCACTGTCTCTATTTCTATCTTTGGGAATTGGTGGTATTATGGTTGTCAGTATATTTGTGGCATCTTTCTTATTGCTCGGCTTCTGAAGATCATAACAAAAAGAACTTAGCTATAGGCCTAACATTTCTTAGATCCTTATTGTGGGCATTGTTTGCTAACCTTTTGAAGATCAGAAATAGTAGCCCTTGCTCAAACTGATAGTTGTGTCAGTTGCTTGAGTTTGTTAAGTAGATTATTATTTACTCGGCTTCTTATTCAGATGATAACATGCCAATACCTATCTCAGCAACCAATTTCTTGACTACAATTTGCTGTAACGTATTTGTTTTAGTAAATATAATTAGAAATCCTAGTTGCAGTTAAGATATGTTTGCTCCTTTAATCTGTATAAACTTTGATTTTCTTATTCTTCTTCGTAACATTTGCTAACTTCTTATCCCCCCACCATCCCCCAAAACGTGCCTCACCTCTTCCCTGCAGACGATGGCCATCAGCAGGAAATCATGTTGTATTTGTGTTGTTGCAAATCAATGAGCTGATCCATGCAACTTGAAGGTCACGCGCTTCTTCTACTTGTAATCGCTGCATCCCATTTGAAGACCGGGGAAGTGGACTACTTGCACCACTTAACAGCTGCTGTTGGAAATGTCTAGTTTTAGCCTGTAGAGTTCTTATATGCACATAGTTGAGCCAGGGGCAGCAAAATGTAGCACAGTAGGATGATTTTTACTGTATAGGAGGATACTTACCTACCAAATTATTACCATTGATTGCACAGCAAAATGTAGCACATAGTGAAATCTTTGCATGCCTCCTATGTTCACATATTGTTTGTTGTTAATTTCTAAACATAAACAGAACTAATTGTGCAATATTTTTGTTCAGAACTAGTATTCAGCAATATTTTTGTTCAAAGATTGCAAAACCTAATTGTTCCTAAGGTACAAGTAGCTAAAAATGGGATGTATGACCAAGATTATGGTCAGAAGCGTATATATCTCAATTCTAGAGTACAACAACAATAACAACCGAGTAAAATCTCACAAATGCTGGCCTGAGTAGTGTATACGCAGACTTGGTCCCTATCCCGGAAGAGTAAAGAGGCTATTTCCGACTCTCGGCTCAAGAAGACGACCTCAATTCTAGAGTCTAATTCTGAAATTTTCGCCTTGATACTTGGTCCATCATCTTGTGTTATATGTTTTTTCTTTACTTTTTTTTAGAGTTAATTTTTTGGAGCATTAACTATTAGTCACATACGATAATATTTGATTAAGAAGTTAATTTTTTAAAAATCATTTGGTATTCAAAACTCATTGACTTTGACTAATTCGGTTCACGTCAGATAGGTCCATTGAGGAGAGTAAAACACTCTTTATGAGAAGTTTTTCATTTTCTATATTGGCTGTCACCAGAGGTACTTGAAACATTTTTCATTCTCGGCGCTCAAGCTTGAGACAACTAATTACTTGAAGGAATCTCAATCATGTCATCACACTCATTGAAGATGCTTAATTCTTTTTTTGGGTGGAGTGTTCATTAGCATTTTTGATGGTCTTCAAATTTTAGGCGTTTCGGAGTCGATCGCCCGAATTCATGCGGATTCCATGGACTATAAAACACGAAAGTTTGAAAATCATGTTGAATTCTTGATTTATGGGCCCAAGATGCCAAAAAACGAGAAACGACCATGGCAAAATGATGACTATTGTTCATTAGGTCATTTTTTATGGTACCGGAAAATATTAAGCGATTCAAAGCCGGTCGCCCGAATTCATGCAGATGGCATGGATATAGCACACGAGAATTTGAAAATCATGCTGAATTTAAGTTTATGGCCCTAAAACACCAAAAAACGAGGAACAACCATGGCAAAGCGATGACCATGAGCGATGATCATTGTTCATTAGGTAATATTTTATGGTACCGCAATATTTTAGGAGATTCAGAGTCGGTCGCTCCAATTCATGCAGATGGCGTGGATTATAGCACTCGAAAATTTGGAAATCATGTTGAAATCCAGTTTTATGACCCTAAAACACCAAAAAAGAGGAATGGTCATGGCGTAGTGATGACTATTGTTCATTAGGTCATTTTTTTATGGTCCCGCAAAATTTTAGGTGATTCGGAGTTGGCCGCCTGAATTCATGCAAATGGTGTGGACCATAGCACACGAAAATTTGGAAATCACACTGAATTTCTGTTTTATGGTCCTAAAATGCCAAAAACGAGGAACAGTCATTGCGAAGCGATGACTTTTGTTCATTAGGTCATTTTTTATGGTCCCGCAAATTTTTAGGGGATTCGAAGTTGGTCGGTTGAATTCATGCAGATGGCGTGGACTAAAGGTGGCAAACGGGGCGGGTTGACCCGTAACCGGATCGGCCCAGACCCGTTAAAACCGGAACCGAACCGGCCCGGTTCATAGGGGTCGGGTGGGCTGGGTAGGGGGTTAGAGGGGGTTGGTCCGTTTAATTATTTTGAAACGG